>BOPN01003388.1:0-20000 GCA_017312705.2 Penaeus japonicus | reverse complement strand
ACAGCAGCAATCATGAAAACAATATTATGATAACTTAAGTGAACTAAGAAATGATAATACTTTACTGAGGTGATAAAAAAAACAAAAAATGGACAACTGTTGGGGGAATTGAAACTATCCGTATTCCTAATAGGCTATTCCCATCACTTATGGTGCAATCAGTCAGTAAAGCAATGTATATAGTATTGATATAATTACTTCAATACATTTTGAAATTCATTTGTATATCTTAGCTTTCATTGAAAATAATACAAATAACAATATGTCATGACAATGAGTTATTTGCTGATTTTGGTTCCGCCAATAAATAAATACCGACCGTATGGAAGCAATCTATAGTATTCATTAGTGGCCGAATATATAGACTAGAATTGCAGTACAATACATTTTGCAAATTGAAACACCCTAATACATTGGCCAAGCTTTAATATAGATAAAACAACAATTAAAACAAATTAAAGCAAGACTGGAAAGGTGACGTTAACAAGGGTTATATTAGTGTCGCCATTGCTAATGCCATGAGAATGATAATGATTAGCGTGCAATAACGATAATGACAGTCCATGAGCTGATTCTGTTAGAGAAAATAACACTAGCAATTATGTAGCAAAGATTATGGTAATGACAAAACTATGACAATAATGTAATGCTGATTTATATGACAATGATTATATCTATGGTAATAATGATCATGATGATGACTATGATAATAACAACAATGATAATGGTAATAGTGATAATGATAATAACAACCGATGATAATAATAACAACAACAGTAGTAATGGCAATGCTCTTTGAGTAGGTTCCTCACAGGCTGTGGTTTCCTCACCAGACTCGTCAAAACAGAGAGCCATTGGTTAGGCTATCCAGGGCCCTCTTGGGAGGTGGAGATTCCCTTGGTCTTGGCTTCCTCGTCCTTTGAGGCTTAGGGTCAGGCTCTGGCAGTGTGGTCTTAGCCGTAGGTTTGGTGGGGTGAAAAGTCTCACCCTGGGTTGGTGTGGGGAGAGGAGTCTCGCCTTGAGTTGGGGAGGGTGTAGAGACCTTAGCACTGGTGAGGCAGGAACAAAGTTTGGTCTTTTTATAACGATCTGTCATACCTTACTTAGAGGCTGCTTCTTTCCTGGCGGAAGGATAGGCTCACGCATCACGCCGACCATCTCTATGCTCTTTGAGGCACACGTCGGTGCTGTGTCATGCTGGGCTGGTGGTGTCCGGATCTTTGTTACTTGAAGCACCGAAGTATCTCAGGGAGTACCTACAGAGATGGCAGGAGCCCCAATTTCAAGGTCAAAGTGACAGTTGGGGCTTCCTTCAGCAATTAATTAAAGTATACATTATTTCCCTGACTAGTCTATCTTTTAATAAAATGCTTCAGCCAGGAAGATACTCAAAGAGGCGGGATGGTCGATCTACCAGTTTGGAAATATAAACGTGTTGAGTGTTTCGAGGCCCAAGTACTTCATGTGCACAACTTAAGTCTGTGCAGTGTTGTGTTTTGCCATTTTTCACGTTCCGTATTTTTATCACGACTGTATGAAATTCCGACTCTTTTTCAATTTTAAAGTGAATGCACCTACATTTCTGTGTTGTGATTGTTTTGGTAAAATATTTCGGTTTTCTTTGTTTTGTGAAACAGGAAATGTACTGAAGGAGCAAATAATACCCGTCATTCCTTCTCTTGTAAGCCATAATATCTATTATGATTATAATCATTGTTTTATGAATATAAGTTTATGTATATCGATTAGTACAATATTATCATATCATTCCCTAACCGTATCACTGGCCCAGCAGACTCGGATATAATTATTTCATGAGGTTACCAATATAGTAATATCCTACCTCAAATTTCCGTTTTCTTTGAGGGTAATAAAGGCTGAGAACGAACATTTTTTGTCATACCCTTTGCTATAACTCATGTGATTCCGACTTGATTTTTGGATTTCCGGGTGTCCATGAAATAATAATTTGCAGTGCATTTATAATATCTCGGACGTAAGGACAAAACACACACACACACACACACACACACACACACACACACACACACACACACACACACACACACACACACACACACACACACACACACACACACACTGCATCAGTAGACAAAGATAAAATTTATTATCTCTCAGCATGATTGAACTGAGAGCTTCTGTGCATCAACAACACTCCGTGTAGTATTTCTAAGGTTTGTTATCTCTCTCTATGCCTTTCTTGCATTAGGTATCGTATAGAACATGCGACTGCGTTGTATATGATAACTCTCTAACCAACCATTATACCTGATGCATGCTCTTTACTTTCGTTTACACAAATCATGAGGCACTTTTATTTGTAAGACTAATCCTGTCAAAATCAATAGCCTTACAGAGAACTCATATTTTTCTGTTCATTTCAAATGTGACCATCCGCATCACCGTCATTGGTATTAATATTATATCCGTTATTATCATTATCATCATTATCTTTATTATTATTATATCTATCGCTATCATTATTATTATATATATTGTTATTATTATCATCATCATTATTCATCTTTATTATCCGTAGTAGTTTTATTTTTTGATTATAATATTTTGTATATTTTTTAGCATTATCATCATTATCATTATTATTACTATAATGTAGTGCACATAATGCACATTGCTGATTTTCATTACGCTAGTGAAATGTGTTTATTCAGATGTTTGTTCTTTGCGTTGTGTAGAATTGTTCATGAGTGAAGGTTTACTCATAAAATATGAATAAGGGGGGTCATAATGCTAACACACTCTCTATTTCAATATCAATACTGATTTTTTTATAATTGTAATTATTAGATTCTGATTTGTTGTCTTGTAATTTGTAGCAGTCACTCAAGTCACTACCATGGAACGGCCTTGAAGGTGTTGTTCTCAAACGTTGGAGCATTGAAACTGAATATTGACACACCTACACACTTCCAAAGTCAGCCAGTGCATGGTTCACGTAGTAGGTCATGCAAGAACGACCACTTTCCAATTCACGGAATGAGAGAATGGCATTCCAGCCAATGGGGCGCAAGGACGGCGGCTTATACATCCCTACTGGACTCATCTTCCTTCTTGGTCGGCAGGGATGTCCCTCGTGTTTTCTCCTGGTTGGTGGGATCGCACCCCTCCTGGTCCTCGCCCATGAAGGTACCTACCTGGTATCCCTTTGCTCTATGGAGACGGGAGTCCCGGAGGTTGAGCAGTTCGTGTGAGTACACTAATACCTTTTCCGGTCCTCGCTCTATCACAATGGGTGGCCGATCCCGATTTAGATAGTTTTGTGGCTTTGGCTGGTTTAGGATCAAGTTTCCCCTGCCTCGTTATGCTTGAATGGGTCACGCCAATACCCTCATTATAAGACAGGGGCTGTGTATAACCCATACCTCCGTTACCCCTCATGCTTAACCAACGTTTGCCATCATTTTACCAAATCTTGAAAATAATATTTTGTTTACAAAAAAAGAAAAACAAAATCAAAGACAAATAATAGATTTGATTACTTAAACATGTGAAAAAAGGATGATCATAAACACGTGACAAAAAGGCTGGTTATAAATGATAGTCTGCTTAGTAGGATGATTCTTATTGTATACGAAATACCTTATGTGAGGAAATACATTATGCAACAAGTGTATTCTTGCATTATTAACTCTTATCCTACGACTCGACCAGTATTAGTTTGTTTTTTTTTTCAGCAGACTGCAGACAAAATTTTGGATTCTGATTTTTCCCAACCAAACCGGTGTCATTTTTTATTGATTTAAATCACTGCACGAACATTCACCTTCCACATAAAACATATCTTCCAGCGACCACTGTAAATTTGGTATCATTAGACTTTTATCAGTAAGTTTAAATGTTTACAGTACAACGCGCTCCGGGGGTTTCCAAGGTAGCTTATGGCCTTGCAATCGCGGCTCCGTGTGAATATCTACGTTCCTGGGAGAGATAGATAGAGGGGGAGAAGGTTCAGGGATGGTAGTAGCCACTCGCGAGACTTGATGCTACTATCCAAATAAAGCAACAAAGTAATGGCCATCCAATAATAATCTGCGTGTTTCATATTTGTCAAGCTAAAGGCTATTCGATCCATAATAACATTTATCTTTATAGGAAAATAAGTGCTGGAAAGGAGTTTCCTCATTCCTCGACTTGATTCCGTCTCTGTACGTGCTTGTCGGTACGCATCAAAATTTCCATTCACGCCTTTTCTAGCTGGCCATCGTGCCAGCTTCTAGAATCCTCGTCCCTCAACACCATACCTCGACCAAGCACGTGTGACCTGAGCTGCGAGGGGTCGCTATCATGCACTGACGTCAGGGCGAGCATTGGTCCTCATGTACCTGCCCGGTTACACGGCGTAATATCATTACACACCATGCAACAACACAGAACAATATAAATATTTACATGTCACATATAATTACATTAATATCCATCCTAGCTGGTTTTCGCAGCCTTGGCATCGTCATTATCACCATTCGCGTCGACCTCCCATCCCTGTTTACTGACGTGGTTGGGCACTATGTTGAGTAAGGACTAAGCTCAGATCGAGTCACCATGCGTTGGCACACTTTCTCACGAGTCAGCACACGCGGCACAAAGGCAGGCTCGCCTCAATGCATGTTAGGCTGGCGAAGCATTCGCTCCGCAAATCTGGCTTATCATTATTATTGCCGTTGTCATTGTTATCATCATTGTTATCAACATCATCAATATCATTAACATCTTCCTTATTTTTATTATGGTTATTAGTATCCTTATCATTACATTATTATCATTGTTATTTTTATCATCATATCTACTGTCATCATCATTATCATTATTGTTATTATTCTTACCATTATTATGATTAGCCTCATTATTGCTAGTATCAGAATGATAATCTCTCTCCCTCTCTCCCCACCTCTCGTTGTTTCAAAAACATACGCCCTAAACAGGGAATGTGAACATCAATAATGAATGAACCCAACAGTTTTTTTATGTTCCTCACATACTCATAGACGGAGGGCTTGGACTATAAATAACAAAAAATACCAAATTTACAGGAGGATGAATGCACTGGTATAGTGTGCGATATTTAATCACTGCAACAAGTCAACAAGCAAATGACTGATCCAGTTCAGTTCAGGGCGAAGACATCGCTATATGCACAAGGCGGCCTGGCCTCTGCAAGCTATAAGTGCTGACTCATCCAATCATCAAAACAATGCTTATCTTGGTGGTTACATTACCTGAAGGTGCTCCAGTTGCCGGGGAAAGCAATAGGCATAGCACCAGCCCAGCAGCTATCGTCTCTGCCTGAGGAAACAGAATGCACTCCATCAGGTAGCACTAGATTTGGCGTCTGGTATGCCACAATATTCACAGCGTCGCTCACAATGCCTAATGATGGGTATGATTTGCCACGCATAAGGATAACCTATTCTCAGTCTGGGAAGGCTGACTTCGGCACCTTGATATTTTTCTAAAGAGTATGAGCGACTCAGCCAGTGTCGTCTGAGTACCAGCTGGCCGAGAGGGAGGTTCTTTCTTCCTCTCTGTAGCACTGCAGGGCACCAACCTGCCCTGCAGCCTTCGTTTTATGACTTTGCAGTTCCAGTTAGGATGCACTACAAGATCAATCCTGTCTTCCTCTGTAACCTGTTAGCTAAGTCGTTCCCAATACCAACATGACTTGGAATCAGGGGGAAAAGATTAACCTCAGGAGGAGATTAGTAACAGTCCACCCGGGGCACCCAGAATAATCCTGGCGGCCTCGTTTTGCATGTCAAAACTTTCCTGAATCAGGCATGACTGTGATCAGGGCAACGGAGGCGTAGTCCAAGGGACAGACAGCGTGCACCATAGAAGGATCTTAGTATACAGTGCTCAATCTAAGCTCCACCCTGACAGAGCTCTCATGATAGAGTCTTGCTGCTGGTCAGTCTATGAGATATTTGGTAGATGTGAACCCACTCTAGCTCTAACCCTTGGACTCACAGTGTCTTTGGTCACGGACATCGTGTTTCTGCGTCATTGCCTTTGATTTGGGTATTGAGATCTTAAGCCCGACTCTGCGGCATTCCTCAGACAATAAGTCCAGGCAACGCGGATCTTTCTCGTTATATTCTCATTTATTTCCCTGCAAAGATAATTGCAAGATTATCTGCATTAGAAATGGTCTTGTACCCTGCTGGGAGTGGAATATCGAGGATAGCAACATGAAGGTGTTAAACAGAGCCGGGCTAAGGATCCCCCTTTTGGAGTGCCATTCTCTAAGTACAAATGCCTAGGAAAGTGACCTTGGAACTTCATTCTGGTAGTTCTGTTCTGAAAATAGTCACCAATCTAAGCAAAGTCTGCCTTTGATTCCCTTTGGAATCAGGATCTCTTGAATAGCGAGCAGATTTGCTAGTTAAAACCTTTTCAGGTCAGGAAAATTGACAGAACTGGTGTTGCTGATAGTGCCCAGTAGGTGGCCATGCTGTGAGCTGTGCTCTTACCCTTGTGAACTCATGTAGTTGTTCGTGAACCGGTTCGAGGTACCATTCTCTCTGCTGCCTTTCCCAGAAAGGTGAGGAGAGAGATGGTCCCGGCTCCTTTGGTTTAGGGATAGAGGAACAATGTCAGCTCTCTTCCAGCACTGTGGTAGCGAGGAAGGCTCCCAAGACTTGTTGATGAGATGCAATAATGCAACCTTACGTTCATGTCCTAGGTGGGAAATGAAGGGGTAGGAGATCCCATCAGAACCTGGGGTTGATCGGGAACTGGTCTTATATGTTAGCTATAATTCCATCTGGGAGAACATGACATCTGCTTCATCAGGCTCGACCGCCTTTTCTCTGATGAGGGCATGCCTGCCTGGAAGCAATTCCTCTTGGCATATCCTCAACTCTGCTGGTGGGCCAATTCTAATTGTTCTAACAAAGAACTCGAGCGCCAGTCTGACCTCTGACCGCGGGTCATGGTGGGTCTATCTGGGAGCAGAGCGATTAGTGGCGCTTCTGATACAGTTCCCCAGCTCGGAAAGGGAGGTTTGGCCAGAGACTCCACATCCCTCCATTGTGCTGGGCAATGTTGTTCACAAACCAACTAATTCTCTCGACCAGAGCCGCAGTGAAACAGGCAAGGTGAAGGACCTCCGAACATGCGTAGGCTCTTGATAGTCGACTTTACAAGGGTAATGAAACCTCTGGTGCCTTGCGTACTCGGCAGCACAAAGGGATGATATCCTGAGAAGCGAATAGGACCCCCGTTCGAGACAACATCAATGTTCCGAGATCCCTTTTAGACGGCTTGCCTACTTCCATAAGGACACCGAAAGGTAAACCGCGTTTCTGAGAAGACACACTTAGTTATTTACCTTCTCCGTCCCTGTGAATGCACTATTTCGAAAAGTTTTATGAATAAATTCCACATGAAAATCAACCTATATGAAATAGGTGCCTGTGAAAATTTATCTCATTTGTTTAAAGTTCACATATTCATTGAAACAAACTTACCGTATAAACAATAAATTCATCTTTCGAAAAATCCTTTGACAGTAAATGTATTAGCTCTTTCAACCTTATGATTTACGAAACTTAGATGGGACTGCAGACACATCACGGTCCGCAGAACAACATGTCAATAACCAAATGAATCGGCTGAGCCCATACGATGCCTGTACAAAGGGAATGGGTATATAATGAGGAAGGCAAGTTCCTTGTTTGTTGGTTTACTTGCGTCGTTTGAAAAATCTCTATATATCTCTCTCTTCCTCTTTCTCTTATTTTCTTTCTCTCTTTCTCCCCCCATCCCTTTTTTTCTCTCGTTCTCTCTCTCTCATTCTTCCTATCTCTCTCTCTATCTCTCTCTCTCTCTCATTCTCCCTCTCTCTATCTCTCTCTCTGTCTCTCTCGTGAACGCAGAAATTTCAGCTTTACTTCAATTTAAACTGTTGCATGTGCGGGTGTAGTGGGACACTCCCTTAATAAGATTACCGTTGTTAGATTTTGCTAACCATGGTTCTTCTTACTGTTTATGACAAAGAAACGCACGCGTGCTCGCGCAGTGGAATTTATCAGATTTCAGTACATTTTACCTCAGAATGTCTGCGTTGGCAACATATAAAAGAGGAAAGTAGATTGACCATTTTGTCTTACGAGTATTCATGCAAGTGATTCATATGCATTCAAAAGAAGCCATCAGTCATCACCAGCCTAGGAATATATTCTTTCATTCACTGAAATTAAGTTGTTTTATTTATAGCCGTATTCACTGTGCTTGCAATAAAAGAGCTTTGCACGAGGCATTTTTCTTTTTCAGTTTAACCTAACCTCAATACATCATTATATTTCGTGTGATCTGCCTGACACATGTGTGAATTTAAATCCTTGTTGCCTTAGTAAATTGTCAAGGTGAATTGTTTGTATAGTGATATCGTTTCCATGGTGATGATCATAGGCAATGACATCATCATAATAATCATAATCATAATTGTTATCATTATAATCAGCATAATAATTATCGTCATGATTATCACTATCAGCAGCAGCAACATTATACTAATTATTATCAATATAATCATCATTATGATAACATTATTAATAACAATCACTACTGAAAGGGGCCTCTCGCAGCCTCACATTTCCCAGTCATCTCCCAGTCATCTTCCGTAGTCTCGCGCATTGTGCGCCTCGCACGTTTTCCTCTCCCATCCTGCTTTATGACCAACAAAAGAGCATCGAGAAGCGTGATAGCGTACAAATATTATTAGTTAGAAAAAACTAACGATACAACCATTATTATTCTTTTCACCATTACCATTATCATTACTGTTACTAATAATTTTATCACCATCATCCTTTTATAACTTGTCCAATATTATCACTATAACTTTTATGTATCATCACAATAATGATAACAATGATATTCCTTATAGCTATAAAAACCATTGTAGTTTCTTTTAATTGTATTCAACTGCTATAATCATCGACCCATTTGCCATTGGAGTGCATATGTGTGTGTGTGTGTGTATATATATATATATATATATATATATATATATATATATATATATATATATATATATGTATGTATTCATGTATTTATATATACATATATACACTGTCCATTGTTTTTGTTTTTTTATTCTTTCTTTCTTCTCTTCTTTTTATACTTAGATGGCATCACAAGGCTTAGTAACCAAGGAGTCAATTAGTAGGCCTACCTGACCTCACGTGTTTACCCCAATTTCTTTTCAAATTCTTTATTTTCTAAACTGCTGTTGACGTTATTACAGTTTCCATGTAATAGCGGCAGTAACAGCAACATTAGAAACAATGTTTTTTCTCGAAAATTCAAGAAATTGTATAAACGTTTAAGGTCAGGTAGGTAAGATTATCATCAAAGAAAATATTTAGCATATGGCAATATATAGGCATATATGATATGAAGTCATCTTTATCAATTTTCCACCTGTGTCACTGGTAACAGGGCGTGCATGAACCCGTCCATTATTCTCACATTAAGAATTATAACTCCTCTTTTTATTTCATTTTTCCTTTAACATCATGCATTTATCAACTTTGCTTTCATTTGTATCCTTATCATCTTCATTTACAATGTTGCTATCATTAGCGCCACATTCATCGCATCAGTATGGAAATGTGTTGCTTTCATTTTGCTCTGTATAAATGATCAGTGATGTACATTACTACCGGAGAAAAAGAGCAATCAAGATTCAGTAGAAAAAAAAAGAAAGAAATACACTTTATATACGGTATATATAGTACATAATGACGGTAATAGAAAATTCATTTATTAAGTTTATTAAGAACATACGTGAGTTTACTTTTAAATATATATTTTCTCTGTTAGATACTGACAAGATATTCCTAATTGCATCATCATTATACCTCTGATTCTGACTGAACTAAATATCTTATTAGTATCAGCAGTTAATAGAATTTCTCCACTGACAACTGCATCTATCTCTGTAGTAGAAAAAAAGGTCTGTTATAAACATTATTTTATTACAAGTTAAATGAAGTAATGACTACATCGAATTTTCACGTCTTACCTTCTGAAAGGTGTCAATGGATACATATTCTTCTAATGTTATTAGATTGTTCATTTAAATTGACACTAATGGACAATAGATCAAGGGAGGGTAAATCAGATTATGCTACATTTGCTATAAAACTTCGATTAGACTTATGTGCATAGCCTAAAATAGATTCCAAACATACTCCATGGTGGCGTCTCGCGATACTAGGAAAAGGGAATCCTAGAATTGAGTAATTCTGTACACTGCGCCTTACAGCTGCAAATATGCCTTCATGGTCCTTTATTCCAGTCAGACGGGGGCTTGATCTCGGCCCAGTCAATGCATTTGTCTGGTCGTGTACTGTTAGGGCTAAGTGGGTAGCATCCAGTCAGTACCACATAGGTCCCTTGACTGGGTTGTTTCGATTCACCAACATACAACTCCCCTTGTTAGTGATAATTTGCATAGAGAATACAAACTTTAGAGGCATTGGCCTTTCCCTTGGCGACCTGAGCAAATCCTTGCCCATTTCCACTGGAACTTTACTACTCGATACTTTTCTCAAATCTTCAAGATCCTGCCTGGAAATTTTGAAAATATAACACGTAAGACGTTATAGTCAAGTCCGTTGATTGTGTATCTGAAAATATTTAAAGTGCACAGAAAGAGTGTCAAGGTTGCTGAATATGATATCATATCACCTTCCAGAACGATGATGCCTGTTAGTAGAAGTATCATTACCAGAGAAGTGTGACCGTCTAAGTGTAATTTGCAATATTCCGTAATGTCACTTCCGTCTTTCACAATGTTATGCTACTCCTCTTATACTGGATTATCTCTTTTATTATCTATCGCTCGTTTATACTTTATTTCCGACTTTCCTTATTATTATTACACTTTCCTGACCTACCTAATACTCTAACTAACCTCCTTATTTTTTCGTTCAGCCTTTGTGTCACATAAGGCCATGCATCCGCTCACTTCCTTTCATTCTCCCCTTAGTCTCAAGAATTATGTCCCTCTACAATATATCCCTGTATGGTAAAAAAAGAAAAAAAAATCCTCATCTAATCTCCTGTACCTTTGTAAAACCCTGCACATGGTCCAAGTGTTGCTATTTTTGAGCGGTCACGTACGCTCTAATGTTTGTGTGTATTCATTTCGGTAAACTCACTGATTGGTGAACCAAGGAGATCGAACTCACGCAATGGAGTTGCAGGAGAATCAATTCGGTAGTAATAATAAATTCTTTCTCATGTTTGATGGATGTTCTCAAATCACGCAATCATGCGGACTTACTCAAAGGCAGTCTTCCTGATCCTTTATAGTTTCCTTTCTCATCATTAATTATTGTTATTATCATTATTATTGTTACTATTATTATTATCGTCATCATTATTATCATTATTATTACTACTACTACTATTACTACTTTTATCATTATCATGATTATTATCTTTCCTATTAGTGTCAATATGTTACTATTAACATTGTTATTGTTATGATTATTGTTGTTATTATTATCCTTAGTATCATTATTATCATCATGATTGATATCTTTATTTTTCTCACATTTATATTGTTCTTAGTGTTATTCTTGTCATGTTATCTTGGTCATGTTTTTTTTCACCAGTAGGCATTACAATTATAATGATTATCAGCCTCGTTCCTATAGAGACAATTATCATTATCATAAGCATGATATTGCTATCCTAATCATTTTTGTTATTACTGTAACTACTGTTCTTATTATTATCAGTATGTCTGTTTGTTTGTTTATTTCTGTTATTATAATTCCTATTGTTATTTTGGTGAAAAAGATGACCATTAACGTCCGTAGTGGTACCCCAAATGAGTCTCCTCTATCCTTCTGTAGTTGGATAATCCAATTTGTTTACTGTCGCTTTTTCCCTGGGTCACAACAAACAATCCATTTCACTAAAGAAAACAAAATAAACAAAATACTCTAACCAAGAATCCATTCCTCACGTAATACTCCTTGCTATGTGCCCTATGGTTTCTCTTCCTTTTGTAGAAAACAAAGTTTTTCTTCCGATTTTTTTAGATTTTTTTTTTCTTTTTTTTTGGAAAAAGCTAGCTCTTAAAACACGGGACTTTGTGCTATAAATAGTAATCGAGATTACCAAGTTGTTATTGTAATATTCTTATTTTATATCTTTAGTGCTATTGAATGTGACTGTTGCAGTTAAGTAAGATATAAACAAAACATCGAAGAAAATAACAGGGAAACATATGGATGCTTCTTCGCTAAATATGATTACAAGGCATATACACGTGTAAAAGATATATATATATATATATATATATATATATATATATATATATATATATATATATATGTGTGTGTGTGTGTGTGTGTGTGTGTGTGTGTGTGTGTGTGTGTGTGTGTGTGTGTGTGTATGTTTATGCGTTTTCCATATATATATATATATATATATATATATATATATATATATATATATATATATATATATATATATATATATATATATATATATATATATATATATATATATATATATATATATATATATATATATATATATGTATATATTATATATATATAAATATATATATATATATAAATATGTATATATACATATTTATATATATATATGCGTTTTCCATATATATATATATATATATATATATATATATATATATATATATATATATATATATATAGTTGTGTTTCTTGTGGTGCTTATCGTGGATTCGATGGGTTCAGCTACAAGGTTTGGTGGATGTATTTGATCTCAGTGGTAGGATTATTGTGATATTAACGGAAATAGTTAATGTGTTCCTACATTGGGTTTGAGTCGATTGTTTACACTTTGGAAATAAGGACAGAAGGTTTACTGGATATTTCCATGCTGTGTGATGTTGTGATTTGCCTACTCAGGTTGTTAACTAAAATAGTTAATGTTTGTCTCACAGTATTTGGAAAATCCATTTATACGGGGATTGGAAGTATTACGAGTGAATACGGTTAGAGGTGCTATTGAAAGATATTCTATTTAGTTTTGTATTATTGATTTGAAGATTCATATTGTGTTTATTTCTTATGTTTTGTTAAATGAAGAAGATATTTTTATTTTAATATAGTTTTGAATTTTATATATAGAAGTGTTTCATTATCCGAAGTTGAACAATTAATGCTCTTGTATCTCAACATAAGACTGGATCACTGTTGCCCCAATATAAAGGACATTGTGGCAATGTTATTACACCACTTCCCAGTGTTGAATCAGGTGATAAGTTTTCAAAATAAAGAAATGAAATGGATTCAACACGGACAAGGCCTATTATACTAAGTATAGGAGAAGTGGTCGTAATAATAATAATAATAATATATATATATATATATATATATATATATATATATATATATATATATATATATGTGTATGTATATATATATATATATATATATATATATATATATGTGTGTGTGTGTGTGTGTGTATGTATGAGAGAAAGATAGGTAGATCGAGAGAGAGAGAGAGGACTGTGAACAAAACTCTCATGTAAAAGACTGATCACTCTCTCTCTCTCACAATGCGCCGTTCTCGCCCACATCCCATGACTGATTGATTGATTGATACATCTTTATCCCGAGCCCCATTGGCGCAGTGAAAAGCGTGCTGGACTTCTAATCCAGAGGACAAGGGTTCGAATCTCACTGGGGGTGCACGCACACACACACACACACACACACACACACACACACACACACACACACACACACACATATATATATATATATATTACATACAGATTCCTGGAATGGATGATACAAAACACGTGATAATGATGGCAATGATCATAGTGCCTTCTCAGCTGGCGAACCACTTTTTAAACTCTACGGTTTTACCATCCAGATTTTATTAGCCCACGAGGGTTCCGATCTGCATGCCACGGTCGCGGATCTGGTGAAGAAGGTCAACAAGATGATGATGTTCTTCACAGAGGGAATTCCGGGCCTCAAATTCTATATATATATATATATAATCTAAAATGAACAAATAAAGTAAAACAGAATGAACAGACACATCACAGTCTACATCCGCCGGCCCTCCTTCCCCAGGCTTGGAGGAACAGCGAGTGCGAGTCTGCGAGAGGGGCTCCGCGCAGTGCTTAGCCAACGGGCGGCCAGAGTGCATCCCCATTGGGACTTACTGCCAAAGAACTCAGCCTGCGTGCTCTGGGAGTCTTGACCGCCGAGTCTGCTCTGTGAGTCGATAGATAGTGATAGACTTTTGGATATCTGGTTTATTTTCTCTCCACTTTTTTCATATTTGTTAAACGTACTCTGACATAAGATTCAGTAAATGATGGGGTTATAACTCATTCAAACTAAAAGTTATTTGAAAATTTCTTTCAAATATGAACAAATATCATATTGGGTTGTTTTATATAATCAATATTGCCATGTTATTATCATTATTATTATGATTTTAGTTTCATTACTGAGTTCCTATTAACGATATATATATATATTTTTCCCATATGATTTTCGGGTTAAAGGTTAATTACACAGGTTTTTATCCTTACTGATTTGAAACCAGTCGACTTATCAATGTTTAACGTAGTTTATTTGGATTTGATAATTTGACTAATACAATCTAATACGAATTGTTTTCTTGTTATAGAATGTCGGTTATTATCATTATAACTATTTATCATTATCATCATCTTATCACCTCAATATAATCTTTATCATCGTCTCATTATCATTCTTATCATTAGAATGATATCATCAAAATTAACTTCCATTATGCAATTATTATCTGATATCATATGGATATTATATCATGTATATAACAATATCTCATCTCTCATATACTCACAACCTTCTAATTTTAATGGCAAGAAGATGGAGTCATCCAGTTCAAGCCAAGCAAAAGGGACCTGATAAGTATTGTTTTATTTTGCAATTTGGTGGTCAAGTGAAAACTCTACGGTTAAATATCATCATTATTTACTACAACCATCAAAGTTTCTGAATAGTTTTCTACCCAATTTCCATAATCAAGGAACATTATATATGGGGGATTTTAATGCTAGACACACACAATTTGGGGATCACCAGAGTAACAGCAATGGGGAAGAATTTAAACATTTCGTCAATAGAAGATCAATGACTGTATATGACACAGATAAACAGACTCATTTGGCAAGTGGCAGGTTAGATTATGTAATTGCCAAAGATCTTGTACATGGTAATGTTTGTACTTCACTGGTTCGAGAGTTAGTCAGTGACCACTTTGCAATCCTAACAGAGTATACTGTTGACAACAGCATAGCTCACAAAGCACCCAGACCTAAAATTACAATCCCACCGGGACTGGAGCATCACTTCAAGACACGTGTTTATGACTGGTATAGTACCTATGTCGTAACCACTGTCGAAAATTACTCTCAGGACCTGATAAAAGTTGTCACTGACTACTACAATACATGGGTTTGCTCAAGAAAAGTTTCGAAGAAAAAAAGTTCCCCAGTCCATCACGCACCAAAGTGGATAAATGACCCCATCTTAAGTAAGGAGCATAAATGAGTTCAGGAGCTTGTATTTGTTACAGGGATGACATGACATCAGAAAAAAAAAAAATACGATTCCTCAGAGCTAATAAAAAAATCAGAGAATTAAAGGCTCAAATTCGCAGTAAACACTGGGAGCAATTCCTGCAGAGAATTAACCATCAAACTTCTGCAGCTGAGGTATGGAGAAAAATCAACAGGTTGTCAGGTAAAGCTGTCGCCACTCCGCAGTTCCACAGCCCATTAGAACTGGCTAATTTGCTACTAGATCATTGGGCCAGAACCTCTCAGCTGAACTCACTTCCGCAGAGAATAAGAGATAAATTTAACAACACGAAAATAAATAGGAATTTTAATATTGCCATAGCCTGTTCTGCCACTGACCCCTCCGACTTTGCCGAAATAACTGAGTGGGAATTAAATAATGCACTACGCAAGGGTAAGGCGACTGCCCTAGGCGAGGATGGCATCACTTATAGTGTACTTCGGCTCATTCCTCAGGTACCAGGTAACCCACTTTTACATCTTTACAGACTAAGCTTATCCCAAGGAATACTCCCAAGCTCCTGGACTAAAAGCTTAATCATTCCCATACCCAAACCGAACTCTGATAAATACCGACCCGTCTCATTGACCTCATGTTTATGCAAGGTACTTGAGAGAATTATTTTGAGCAGACTCATGTATCGCATACATGCCAAGTTATCTCCAAGACTGTATGGATTCCTCCCAGGACGTAGCACTCAGCACTGCTTTGCAGAGTACTTGACAAATTCTCAGCAAGGCATGCAAACTGTATTTCTCGATCTTAAATCTGCCTTTGATATTGCAAACAGAGACCTCATCCTTGAGCAACTGGCTAGCTTTGGTATTCAAGGTAAACTTTTAACGTGGATTCAAATGTATTTATCAAACTGATCAGCTCATGTTCTCTTCAGGGGAATCACAAGTACATACTCTAAAATGTTTGAGCTTGGCACACCTCAGGGGGCGTACTTAGCCCCATGCTATTTAACATTTTAATGCACAGACTATTAAGCAATATACCACTTGAGGGCAGTGATTCCATTATTTGTTATGCTGATGACATCTGCATTAAAACTTTATCCGAGGATAGAATGCAAAAGATTCTTAATGTACTGTCCACAAAAGCTACTGAGTGCGGTTTGATAATCTCAGTTGAAAAAAACAAGGCACTCAATCCTCTTACAATCCCATTGCCAAACTTTCATATAGATGACATTGAGCTAGATCTTTGCCACAAATACAAGTATCTCGGGGTGACTGTTAACGACACAGAACTCATTATGAACTTAAAGAAAAGACTGTGGGAGCGGCTGAAGCCACTCAAGACTCTTGTTGGCAGAGAACATGGTATCAATGTTAACATTGCAAGACTCTTTTACTTGTCATACATACGGTCAGTCGTAGATTACCATGCCTTACACCTTATATCATTTAGGGAATCAAAGTTAACTTGTCTAGAAATTGTACAGAATGCAGCCATGAGGATCATTCTCGGTGCCCCCTAAACAACGAGGATTGTGAACATGAGAAAGGAACTCAATTTGCCATCTATTTACGAAAGAATATCATACATTAATACTATATTTGATGTCAAAGCAATTAAAGAACCCCTCTATATTACAGAGTTCCAAAGGCAACTTAAACATAAGATAGTGAATCCAACTTTGTATAACAATACCGAGTCACATTCAAATTCATGGTTGCAAGTGACATACAAATCCATACACCAATTAAATATGTCCTTGGGTAGGTCCCCATATGGACGCACTATTCCACCGTGGAAAATGTCGACATTGAACGTATTTTATGCTAATGTCTCTAAAAAAGATACAGTTTCACCAACTATACTTAAGCAACACGCCCTTACAACCATTAATGAGCATCTTGAAACACTGAATAATGACTATGAGTGCTACACTGATGGACCCTTACAGTCTGGAAGTAGAGCAGGATGTGCTTATGTTGTATATAAAAAACAATATTTTGCAGCACCAAGATTGCAGGAGGGTTCATAACTGGGCGAGCATTACACAAACTGAGTTGGCAGGAATACTCATAGCCACAGACTTTCTGTTAATTCAAGGCTCAGGAGTAATTTTCTGCGACTCGCAGAGTGCTCTCCAGGCTCTGAACACTCTTGATAAAGGTGCTGGAAATATCGTAAACGATATAAGAATAAAGGTATATCGATCCAAGGAACGGGGCCATGTTACACATTTTGTGTGGATACCATCGCATGTTGGAATCGATAAACATGATCATGCTGATCGTCTAGCGAGGGCAGCATGTGATAAACAGATTGTGGATATAGACTTTGGCATACCTCTTGCTAGGATCTCACACATAATAAGAACCTCCAATAGGGAGGACTTGATGGAGCTAACAAACTCTCAAAGACCTGAAAGCTGTAGCATAAAACATTTTGATCAGTTTTCGCAGGAGAGATTCATTTACGGTTCATATAAGACAAGGACAAGACAATGTGATGTGCGGCTGCCAAGAATTAGACTTGGATACAGAATGTATTGACAGGTCAGTTCAGAATGCAATGTAGAAGAAACTAAATGCAGACTTTGCAACGAAGAGTAAAAACGAACACTTGAATATTACGTTTCAGAAGGTGCCATAGGTCTAACCTTTCAGGCCACCTAGCATGAAGTGTGCAGAGTTAAGTAATTATTTCATATCATCTATATATATATATATATATATATATATATATATATATATATATATATGTATATTTATATATATATATATATATATATATTTATATATATACATATATATATGCATATATATATATATATATATATATATATATATATATATATATATATATATATATATATATATATATATGCATATATATATATATATATATATATATATATATATATATATATATATATATATATATATATATATATATACGTATATATATATGTATATACATATACATATATATATATATATATATATATATATATATATATATATATATATATATATATATATATGCATATATATTCATGTATCTATATCTATCTTTTATCTCTCTCTCTCTCTCTCTCTCTATATATATATATATATATATATATATATATATATATATATATATATATATATATATATATATATATATATATACGTGTGTGTGTGTGTGTGTGTGTGTGTTTATGTGTGTGTTTATGCATGTGTGTGTATGCATATATATGTATATATATATATACACAAACACACACACACACAAATATATATACGAATATATGTGTGTGTGTTTGTGTATTTGCATTTATGTGAATATATTTGTATATATATATATATATCTACATATATATAAACATAACTATTTATTCATGTATCTATTTATCTGTGTATAAATATATCTATATCTATCTATCTATCCATCTATCTATCTATCTATCTATCTATCTATCTATCTATCTATCTATCTATATATCTATCTATCTATCTATATATACACACATACGCAAATGTGTGTGTCTGTTCTTTTTCCTTCGATAGATAGGGTCTCCTCAGGCTTGTTTCATATTTACAGGATGGAAAAAATAAAAGAAACCTTTTATTATGTATGTTCATGCATTTAGATCCATTTTCAAGCCAGGATTGCTTACCAGACAATTTATGAATTGGAAGGAGATTAAATATTTCCTATGTTAACATTCTTACGGTCAGAGTATACTCATAACATAGCGATGTGACACCCTCAATGGGACTCGAACCCATGACCTCTGGATTAGAAGTCCAGCGCGCTTTCCACTGCGCCATGAGGGCTGATTTAGTGCTAAATGACGGGGATATTGAGAGAAATTGTTAGAAATTATTTTCCTGAAATTGATATTCCAACTATTGCTGTTCGCATTTTCCTTGCTGCATATAGCAGTAACATACTCGTACAGACCATCCATTTTATAGCGATATTTGATAAGAAATCGTTTCTCTTGTATTGTCTCCTAGAAAAGGGGTAATCCAGTTCATATACGATAGTTATTTAATGGCAGTGACTTATCAAGGTCTTTCCGACTGATGATAGCAGCACATACTCAAATGAGGCATCCACTGCGAATGCAACAGAAGCATCCACCAGCGGGCAGTGTGCATGGTTATACAATGGTTTGTGTGTCACGAACAAGTGTACGGTTGTCGTTGTGGAATATGCATTAAGCTAATTGCAAAGGTGACAAAAGTTTGTACAGTTGACTGGAGATCCTCTGAAGAATCTTTAGATCACTTATATATATGTATATATATATATATATATATATATATATATATATATATATATGTATATATATCTATCTATCTATCTATCTATCTATCTATCTATCTATCTATCTATCTATCTATCTAT
>BOPN01003387.1:152393-154893 GCA_017312705.2 Penaeus japonicus | reverse complement strand
TGATCTATGGCATAAAGTGAGCATTTGCATTTGACATATCAACTTGTGTAATCGCCGCTGATTATTCTGGATAAAGTTAGAGCCAAGTGAAGTACTTTGTAACTTATTGTCTTGATCACCGACACTAATGGAGTCGGTATTGATGGGTTGCATTTGTTTTATTTTCTGAATACAATAGTCTTTGGTCAGTGGAAACTAACTATAGAGATTATATTGACGGAATTAGAGCGGCGTGCAGTCAAGTGATCGCTGCAGCATCATGCTTGTCGGCGCTCCGGAAAAGACCAACAGAACAACTGTATTCACATAGAATTCTCGTTTGAGTAATCAGTCACGTGGTAATGATGCGGTTTATTGTTATTTTGTTGTTTTCATTGTATTTCCACTGCTCAACCAATAATATCCCTATTATATTTAATAGGGATATTATGTCCAATTCGAAACACAGGGAAACGTATATGGGATTAACGAAATTACATGTAATTACAAGATATTTTCTTTGTTTCAGGAATGGCAGCAGTTTTAGAGAAACTGGGCTGTTTAGAATCTCTTGAGGGTCTTGATGCTGCAGACCAACTCAACTTGCCGAGAAGATGCATCATTGACATGAATCTTTCTCATTTTCTTCATGATGATGATTTTATAATATTAATGATATTAGAAAAAAAAAAAAATGTCTCAAGCAACAGCATTCACTTTGCAAGACTAACTACAGATTCAAGAAAAAGAATGTTTGTGTGCGTATATATTTGTGTATATATACATACATACATATATATATATATATATATATATATATATATATATATATATATATATATATATATATATATATATATATATATATATATATACATATATGCACATATATATATGCATACACACACAAACACACACACATATATGACAGCATCATAGTGCTACTATCATAATCTGTAGGATATTATATTGCAAGTTTTATATGAATGTGTTTGCATTGATAAAAGATATATTAGATATACATTTTACTTTATCTTTATTTACTTATTTTTTTCATTAGAGATGTGTTACTTATATCTGTTACTTATATTCAATATTGATAAACATTTTGCATTGTGCTTGAAAAATGAATAATCATTCAAAGTAAAAAGTATAACATAATGCATTAAAACGAAGGAATAATTGATAGCTTTGAAAGAAAAATTCTTTATCTATTACATTTATTTTCAGGATAAGCAATACCCCCACCCCACCCCACCCCGATCGGCAGCTATTAGTTAAACTGGATGGTCACAGCCAGCTTTCAGTTAACCATTGGTGGCAACTTGTGAGCAAATGCGTCACCAAAATAGAAAATTAAAAGATATGTGGTTTGCATTATTCTAAAGAGAAAATTTCCCTATTGCAATAGAATTTGCAGAAACCTAAGGGGGGGGGGGGGATGTCTCGGCCATAGCCCATAAAAAAAAAGGTTACTAATGTGAAGACACTATTTACTATAACTTTAAGCATACAATTAACCAAGCTTAAACAAAGTCAACACCTCAGTCGATTTGTAGACGAAGTCAGAAGAAAATAAATAACAGACACTTGGATTAAGAGAAATATAGAAAAATCAGATATGGCACCTGAGAAGTGACAACGCCATGAGAAAGGTCAACGCTGTTACAGTTTCAACTTTATTACTGGCTTCACAAATTCACGAATGCTAATCCAGGTGCAATGGTATCCCGAAAACACATTTGGCTTATCTTATTCAGTAGGGTGACTTTTGCTAATAGGTGGTCCATGTGTATATGAATGGGAGAAATTACATAAAATACTTACTGTATATTGTAACATACTGGAAATGACATGCAATAATAACCTATGTTGTTTTGTGCAACTAATGAATTTTGGGTACGTAAACAAGAAAAAAAATGTACATGGAAAAATCTGTATCCTGGACTTTTTAAAGGATCACTCTCACGTGCTTGGGAAGAAGAGAAATTCAAATCGAATATATGGTCCGCTGCAGCACAGGCCTTTGATGTTGCCTCAAACCGAAAGATTCTCTCCTCATCCTTTTTCAAGAGACTTTTCAAAGAATTAATCTAACGGATGGATTTAGACAGGGATGCAGAGGCAATGATACTAGAGTGTTATTTACATTTAACTAACATTCAAAGTTTAGCTATAAACAAAGTACCAAAATCATATTCACATATAGCTTGACAATCACCCCTTATCAAAATGCCATTGATCTGAAACAGGTATGTTGTCACGAGACTAGTTCTCCAACACTTAATGACCTACTGCATACCGTAAAAAGCAAGCATGATTGCTTTTTCCATGCCTATTCTTTACTTATTCTCTTTGAAACCTTATTTTTTAGGTCTGAAATCCCAGATCTTAATCTGTGACATGAAGCATCTATGTTGCAAAGAAATAGTTTTTCCTTCTTTAGCAATTGGTAATCAAGTAGTGTGATTATGGGGTATAATGTTAATGACATTGTATATTCTTAATATTAGGAAGTATA
>BOPN01003387.1:124893-134893 GCA_017312705.2 Penaeus japonicus | reverse complement strand
TACAGTGATAGATGTGAATTGATTACCAGCTTTAGTCGCATAGACAGTACGGAACTAATGCTAATGCCACAAGGAGCGCAAAGCTCAAGAATTGCTTTATTGAGAGGCTTCATGTTCCCGTGGGTTGACGACCCGAGTCTTACAAAAAAATAATTTACTATTTGTATGTTCCTTCTCTCCTCTATTCAGTAAGTATAATTCCTTTCACGGCACCTTGTGAGTCATAGAGAAGAAGAGATTCCAAAAGAAGTTTAACAAATAGAATAATGCCGCTTTAAGTATGTCCTGGCCAGGACAAAAGGGCGATGCTAGATATCGTATATTTGGTTGGAAGCAGCAGTGAGGGTGTAGTCTGGGTCACTCTTGAATACAATGTGGGTTCAGAGAGGGCACTTGATATCAATTTTATATCGGTTTATGTTCTCATTTTGCAGTATCGTATATCTTACTTTTACATCCCTGCGTGCTACATTGTGTTGTTTATGGCCTATGTGCCTTTGATCTACTTTTTGTAAAACTAAACATGTTGCTCGAAGAACTAAGTGAAATACATTTATTCCTTCTCGAAATACTCTAATGTTTCTATCATTCCCATGAAATTTGGATTTTATAATTTCATTCATGTCGATTAATATGTTCTAAGTTATCTCTTTGCTTTGATATTAATTCTTCACTGCTACCAAGTGTGAATAAATATAGGGACAGAGTTCTCGAAAGTATATATGAAGGTACCTGTATAGAAATAACACAAAAGACAACTTTCATGCACCGTGCAGTTATTGCTTTCTCTAGTATTTTATTACGTAGAAAAAAAACTTTTGTGTTATAGTTATTATACATTATCTTTTAAAATTTATATATATATATATATATATATATATATATATATATATATATATATGGTGGATAAGAAAGAAAATTTCTCTTTTAATCCCCTTCATAACGATAGATTTTATTGATTCCCCCTAGACTATGTGACAACTAATTCCTGTCACCCGAAGCAGAAGTTTACCTCTCTGGCAACATTTTACTTCACCCACTGTTATGAGTGAATAGATGAACAGAACATAACAGCGAAGGAGTGTTTCGAGCTTTCATACCACAATTTCGAACAGAAACTCTGAAGATCTCTCTTACTTCTACCGCGCCATCAGACTATGTAATCAAATCAAGAGATTCTGCCGACGGGGGTTACAGCCGGGTATGGGACCAGTGAGTTTATTCACTTAAGACTCTTAGCAGGATAGGTGGGCGAGCGGGCATAAGGGAGAAACAGTTAACTTAATCATTCTTTCTCTAAGGATTAATGCTTAATGCTAATTTGAAGTACGTAATTTGTCTATGGCGTTTTGTTGGCGATCAAAGGAATTCGTTCCATTGCCCACTTCAAAGCGCTTAATGGACCGCCATAAGCGACCTTAGTTATACCATTTGGCTGACCACTCCTCCTCCTTCACCAGAGACACCACCGTATCGGAACCATTCAAGCCACTCTGCCGCTACCAGTGAGCGATGAGTGCGCCGTGCCGCTTCAATTAGCGAATGTGCTTTCTGTGAAAGTATTGAACACGCTTCGCCAAACAGGAGATCAAAGCCGCCGATGGCTCTTTCATAGCGGATTCTGATCGACTAACAAAATTCGGTGAATGAACAAACTCCACCGGTCCTTTCTATGTGTTTGTTGTTTCTTTGCTACACACTGGGATGCAGACATGAGAGCGCATACTCACAAACACGTGCATACGGATTGGTACCTCACACTCTCTCATTCTATCACCCTCTCTCTCTCTCTCTCTCTCTAACTTCCTCTATCACCCACTCTCTCTCCCCCCCCCCTCTCTCTCTCTCTCTCTAGCCGTCAGGCTAGTACAGTGGTAGCGTGCCATCCTCATATCCCCACCATCGGGAGAACGAGGCCAGTCCAAGTATGTGAGTTTCCTCTGTCGCCTGGCTGTCACTGCTGTGGTTGGGTATCACGGTGGGTAAGGGCCAAGCTAAGATCGAGTCAACACTCGTTGGTACGCTCTCACCAGTCAGCATTGACTATCACAAGCCGAGCTCGCCATAGTGCATATAAACCCGGGCGAAGCATCTGTTTTGCATATCTGGCTTATTTTATCCTTTTTTTTCTCTCTCTCTCTATCTATCTCTATCTCTATCTATCTCCCTCCCCTCTATCTCTCCCCCCCCCCATTCTCCTCTCTCTCTCTCTCTTCATATATACATACACACACCGTAGAGCTTTTTCATCTGATTAAATCCATTCAAAATAATGATGCATCAGCTTGATGAATGGGCAGAAGAGACCAAGGAAATGATTAAAGGATATAGTGACAGACATTCATTATCATATTTTTCATTTATAGACAGAATAAATTGCTATCTTATCAGTATTTTTGGTTGGAGGGCAACAGCAAAAATGTAGATTTGATTAATAATAATAAAAGTGACAACAATTGTAATAGTAATAATAATGCTGATAGCTATAATAAGGATAACAATGACAATGGTAACAGCTATGATATGATAACAATCATAAAATTATATGATAACAAGGATAATGACACTCATAATGATAATAAAATGATATCAATGACAGTGTTAATGATAATTATAATAATAGCTATTATATTGATGTTACCATTAAAATAATAATAATTAATGATAATAACAATAATGATAATAATAACAATAACAATGATAATAAGAACTATACTGCTACTACTACTACTACTACTACTAACAACAACAACAATCATAATAGCATAGATAATGATAATGAGGATGACGAAAATGATAACAATAATGATAATATTACTAATAATGGCAATAACAATGATAATGATAAAGACTAAGATAAAAAAAAAAACTAAAAAGGATAATGATAATAACAACAGTCATAACCACAATAGATAATACCGGACATGACAATAGAATAATCCAACGGTCGAAAAAATAGACATTTATAGAAATAACTGACCATAACTAAGGGATAATACCCAACAGCCTAAGGAGAGAACCGGACGGCCTGAGACCCCCACCATGGCCCCCTCCACCCCCTCTCCTTCCCTGCCACCACCCCCTAACAAGAGGCTAAGGCGGTTAAGGGGGGGGGGGGTCAGGGGTCAGGTGAAGGACCGAGGGAGAATTACGTCATCAAGGAAATAATCTCAGAGAGAGAAAGAAAAAAAAGTGGGTTGATCAAGCCAAGAGAGAAGCCATCTCCCAGAACATTAGGAAAGATCAGAGGTGAGAAATTCGAGAATGACGAGGCTTAGATGGAGGAAGGAGGGGAGTGAGAATGTGGTATGAAAGGAGAATGAAAAAGAGGGAAAGGGAAAACTGAGGGGATATAGAAAGGGGACGGCAGAAAGGAGACGAAGAAAAAAAAAAAAATATTGGCAGGGAAAAATAAGTCGTGGCGTATGGATCCAAGTAGAGAAGGATGGGGATGGGGGTATAGGGGGGGGGAGGGGCAGCCGAAGGAGACGAGAAAGAATTGAAGGTTTTTAGAGGAAGTCCTAGAGAGGGATGAAAAAGGAATCCAGTTGCCATAGGCTTGCTGGTCCTTTCATCTCCGCAGAGTTATGAATAGGAAAGTTGATCTTCTTTGGTGCCAGCTATCATGTTGGAGGGATCAGTTCCACTTCCTTTTCCTTAGAAACGGATCTTGTTTTCCCGTTAAGGAAGGAAACCTATGAAAGAATGATGTGAGCCACTTTTAGACAGGTTACTATTGAGGATATCTTAAACTATTCGCATGTATAGACTGACATCTGAATGGGAGGGACTTCAAAACGAGATCTTATGCGAAACGTTAGCATGTCGGGCCATGTCAGCTAGTCCAGTATGAGGCGTGTTTCCCATATGAATCCGACTTTGAGACTGTTAACTGTGTCGCAATAGTATCTCTTCTTTCCTCTTTCTTTTTCGACATTCTCTCTCTCTCTCTCTCTCTCTCTCTCTCTCTCTCTCTCTCTCTCTCTCTCTCTCTCTGTATTTTCCCTTCCTGTAGTGTTTACAGGCTCTATTCTCCACCAACATTTGTCATTTGCTCTCTCTCTCTCTCTCTGTATATCTATCTATCTATCTATCTATCTATCTATCTATCTATCTATATATATATATATATATATATATATATATATATATATATATATATATATAGAGAGAGAGAGAGAGAGAGAGAGAGAGATAGATATAGATATAAATATTGATATATATAGATAGATAGCTACACACACTCACACACACACACACACACACACACACACACACACACACACACATATATATATATATATATATATATATATATATATATATATATATATATATATATATATTTATATATACACACACACACACACACAATATACGTCTTTTCTTTTACGCGAGCGCGCTAAATTCACCACATGAAGACGTGATGTACGCTAAGCATAAAAAAAAGAAAATGTCCTTACGGCGCACTTAGAAACGGAACAAGCAACGTAAGTCGTCACGCGGAAAATACGTCGCCCAAGAAGCTGAAAAAGAGAAAGAGAGAGAGAGAGAGAGAGAGAGAGAGAGAGAGAGAGAGAGAGAGAGAGAGAGAGAGAGAGAGAGAGAGAGAGAGAGAGAGAGCGAGAGAGAGAACATAAGAGCCTTCCGGGCCTCCATAGCGTCACGAGGACTCCTCCAGCGTGGTAAGTAAGAACAATCAAGTAGGATCTAAAATGAAACATCGTCCGTCGAGGGGAATTCCTCTTGTTGTTTATAGTATTTTGTATCCTCCATTTCCCCGACTGACAAGGAGGTTACTTTAAGTTCCCCTCTTTTCACTATAACACGAACACGGGCTATTTTAACGTGAGGATCGCCATAAAAAGGAGAGTTTCACGTCTGGAAAATGATACATGGAAGGTATCTGATACTGTCGGAATCCAGCACGCTCGTGACAGTTGCTCTGTCAGGGAGATAAAACAGGCCGTGCTATAGACAGGCGAGGAGACTGAGTTTTGCTTTACTTTTACCCGTTTTTGTCAGGGTCGACGAAGTCGGAATCTAGCGGTCGTCCGAGCTTCTCACATTTTATATATATATATATATATATATATATATATATATATATATATATATATATATATATACATATATATATATATATATATATATATATATATATATATATATATATATATATATATATATATATAGAGAGAGAGAGAGAGAGAGAGAGAGAGTGAGATAGATAGATAGATATAGATAGATATAGATAGATATATATGTATATAGATATATATGTGTGTGTGTCTACACACACACACACACACACACACACACACACACACACACACACACACACACACACACACACACACACACACACATATATATATATATATATATATATATATATATATATATATATATATATATATATATATATATATATATATATATATATATATATATATATATATATGTATGTATGTATACATACACACACAGTATCTGGTGAAGAGAAGAGACGCATGCAAAATTACACAGAAGCTCCAGCAATTCTCAAAGCTGCACTGTAGTCCTGTTATCTCTGACCTCTCAAGTATGATATATAAACTAGATCCCCTGGCGTAGTAGTCTCCATACCACTGGGTCGAAAGTAATTACAAAGCCCATTAAAAAAGGAAATGTTTTAAAAACTGTAATTAGGTTTTATGGCTTCGAAGCTTGAGTTTTGCCTCGGCGAGAGGCTGGGGTGGGGGGGGGGATGGATGGATTGGGGTGGGGGGTGGGTGGAAGGAGGGAATAGGGAGGGGGGCGTTAATGATTGAAAGGCATACTCTACGTTTTGGTGACTGTGTACTAAAGCAGCGAGGAGAATTTAGATCAGTGGTTCTCAATAATAATCAGCCAAAGGATCAACCTCAGTTTACCCCTTCAGTCAGTTCACACATCCCTATTTACCCCCTCAGTCAATTCATCCTCCCAATTTACCTCTTCACTCAATTCATCCTCCCCTTATTACCTTTCCAGTTAATTTATCCGCCCCAATTTACTTCTTTAACCAGTTCACTTTCTGTAGACAAATATTTTATCATACAACTAAATCAAACTTAAGACATGTTGATTTAAAACAAAAAGATAATGACATTTATAGAATCCTAATTGCATAACAACAAAAGGGTTATCAATGTTTCCTAAAGGTACACAAATGGTGGAGTTCTTACCTATATCTTTGCTCTGTGTACCGTTGTTTCTTTTTCCCTGTGTTCCGTTGTTGTTTTTTCCCTGATCACAAGTGAGAGGAGGTAACTATGGGTATATTATTAGCAAGCTTGAATAATCGCGTTTTGTTAAGGTCAAGGAGTTAATATTTTCTTATGTTTTCCTTTTATAGCTGTCTGATAAATTGGAATGATTATTATATTCAGTATCATCCTTACTATATTTTTTGTTATTGTTGTTATTGTTATTATTATTATTATTATAATCTATATCTCTATATCATTTTGATTATCTTTATTATTATCCCCATCCTCATCAATAAAAATGATATCTTTATGATTGTTCTCAAACATTACTAACACATACACACGCGAATATATATATATATATATATATATATATATATATATATATATATATATATGTGTGTGTGTGTGTGTGTGTGTGTGTGTGTGTGTGTGTGTGTGTGTGTGTGTGTGTGTGTGTTTACGTGTGTGTTTACATGTGTATATAGAAAATACAGAAACACCAAGCCCAGCAGCGAAAACACCACCGGCATTCCTCCTGAAAAAAAATAACAAACCCAAGTCAAAAACAAAAGAAAATAGCATTGTCCAATCAAAAAATAACAATGTTATTCTTGCCCTCTAAAAATGAACAGCAGAACCCTCACCCTCTTGAAAATAACAACAACGACAACGGTGCCAGTAACAGCAACAACAATAACAGCAACAACAACAACAACATATATATATATATATATATATATATATATATATATATATATATATATATATATATATATATATGTATAACATGTATATATATGGAGATCCGGGAGGAAATGGACATGGAAATCACCATCCGGCATTAAAAACGAAATTGACTTCATAATCACCAATAGGCGCGACATTATACAAGACGTAAACGTTATCAATAAAGCAAATGTCGGTAGCGATATAGACTGGTCAGAAGTAGTGTAAAATTACAGCTAAAAAGGGAACGAGATAATATCATACAGAAGCCTCTTGTTAATGTAATTAACCTTAACAATAGGGCGACGGAATTCAATATCAACATCCGAAACAAATACTCAGCTCCCGAAGCTCTTAACATAGACCAAATGAACGACCAACTCAGGGATATATTAACGGAAGCTGCACTTGAAATAGGAGGTAAAGACGAAAAAAAAAAAATAAAAAGTTCAGAAGCTTTCGGTAGAGACAAAAAAGCATATGAAACAGCGTAGGGACATGCAAACAACATCAATCAGAGACAAGGTAGAATCAGCAGAGCTCTGCTTGCCGGCACCAGCCTTAAGGCAACAAAGAGGAGGCTCGGAATAGGGAAAAAAACAAAAAACAAATATATGCAGTAAAGAAACCCAATGGAGAGGTAACATACAATAAAAATTAAATTATGAAAGTAATAGAAGACTTGTATCGCGGCTTATACCACTCAAACGATCAACCACGTAGAGACAAACACAACAATTGGAGACGTTCCAAACATTACGGTAGAGGAAGTAAATAGGACACTAAAAGGCATGAAAAGAGGAAAAACACCAGGAGAAGACGGAATTAGTGTAGATCTTCTTCAAGATGCAGGAGAGATTGCGGCAGTAAAACTGGCCAATCTTTTTAACAGATGTCTAAGCGTCGGTAAAACTCCGAAATCCTGGAAAAAAAAAAAAAAATATTTTTAATACACAAAATGGGAGACACGAAAGACTTATAGAATTACCGACCTATAAGCCCCCTTTCAGTTTTCTAAAAACTGTTCACAAAAATCATCACAGCCCATATCACCGATACATTAGGTTCAACACAACCCAGGGAACAGTCAGGGTTCCGCAGCGCAGCGAGTCAGCAGATGAATAACAACAATAACTAAGCGATTTAAATAAGGAAAGTCTGAAGATTAGCCTTAAAATGAACTAAAGTCATGTTCAACAGTCGAACCCCAGTTAAGTAAATACAAATACAAGGCGAGGTACTACAAGTATGTATACCTAGGGCAACTCATGCAGACGAGTACATCTTGCGAAGCCGAGATAAAACGGCGAATCAGGTTAGGTTGGAGTGCCTTCGGTGCACATAGTAATATATTACGAGGTTGTCATCCACTATGTCTAAAGAGAAAGATTTTTGACCAATGTGTCCTCCCCGTCATGACATATGGATCAGAAACATGGACTACGACCAAGGCACTCGAGAGGAAATTAGTAAGTATTCAAAGAGGTATGGAAAGGTTTATGCTAGGAGTTAGCTTAAGAGACAAGAAAAGAGCCACATGGATCAGGCAACAAACAAAAGTAGAGGATATACTCAAGAGCATTAAGAAGAAAAAGTGGCAGTGGGCTGGACATTTACAGTATATCGGAGACAGGACAACAGGTGGACAAAGAAAACAACAGAATGGGAAATACACGACACAGTGAGACCAAGGGCAAGACTAATTACTAAACGGCGGGATGAAATAGCGAATTTTGCAGGAGTAATCTGGAATCAGAGGACACATGACCGGAATGACTGGAAAAGATTGAGAGAGGCCTACGTCCTGCATTGGAATGATACTGGCTGATGATGATATATATATATATATATATATATATATATATATATATATATATATACATATATGTATAAATATACACACATATATATATACATACATATATGTATAAATATACATATATATATATATGTATATATATATATATGTATATATTTACATATATGTATATATATATATATATATATATATATATATATATATATATATATATATATATATATATATATATATATATATGTATATATATATATGCATATGCATATATATATATATATATATATATATATATATATATATATATATATATATATATGTATATATATATATATATATATATATATATATATATATATATATATATATATATATATATATATGATAAACGAAAAAGAAAAAAAATCTCCACTCTTTCCTCCCATGAAGCTGGAGTTTCTCTTCGACCTCTGAATCCTTACTTCCCTCCTTTTATCTCTCGTACTTCGGGGGGGGGGGGGGGGTCGTGTGCGTGCTGCGAGCGTCTTCTCTCCCTCTTGTGGACTGAGCTCCCCTCTCAGTTCAACGTGAAATGGTCGTGCCGCCTCGCCTCTCCTCGTCTCCTCCGGTTGCAGGTGTGGCGTGGTAGCTGATGTCTTTGTCTCCTTACGCTATGCGTGTGGCCACGTCTGCCTTGGAGTGATGGCCTCTTAAACACACGCCATGCCTCCCCTCTCCCACAGAGATCGCCTGCCCTCCACTCTCCCACAGACATCCTCTCCCCTCCCCTCCCCTCTCCCACAGAGGTCCCTTCCCCTCCACTCTCCCACAGAGATCCTCTCCCCTCCCCTTCCCCCTCTCCCACAGAGGTCCTTCCCCTCCTCCCCACTTATGTCCTCCTCCCCCACGAGATCCCCCTCCTCTACCTCCCCACAAGCATCCCTCCCTTCCCCTCCCCTCTCCCACAGAGATCCCCTCCCCTCCCTTTCCCCACAGAGATCCCCTCCTCTCCCCTCCCCCTTCCCCTCCCCTCCTCTCCCCTCCCCCTTCCCCTCCCCTCCCCCACATATATCCCCTCCCCTCCCCCCACAGAGATCCCCTCCTCTACCCTCCCCCACAAACATCCCCTCCCTTCCCCTCCCCTCTCCCACAGAGATCCCCTCCCCTCCCCTCCCCCACAGAGATCCCTCCCTCTCCCACAGATATCCCCTCCCCTCCCCCCACAGAGATCTCTCCCTCTCCC
>BOPN01003387.1:72500-75000 GCA_017312705.2 Penaeus japonicus | reverse complement strand
TTGTATTCCTTAGAGAGAAAAACCTCTTGCTGGCTGGAGTCAGGTAGTCATATATCATTTCTCAGGCAGAGAAGTGGAGGGTTTTGCAGATGTCGGTCGGTAGGTTTTAGGGGGAAAGGATTGGTGAGTTTGATAGGATGCAGGTCGGTGGCATAGGAAGCCTCGGGGTTATAAAAGCAATACAAAATAGATAAACGAAAAGGAAAATCAAAAGGCAGGAGAAACAAACCTGCACAAACATATACAGGTGTGTGAGTTTCTGCGTGTGTCTGTGTTTGTGTGTGCGTGTGTGTATGTGTGTGTGTGCGTGTGTGTGTTTATGTGTGTGTGTACGTGTGTGCCCTGCGTGTACGTGTGTTATTTAGCATGGTAGTCACACCCTTTAGGATATGTTTTTTGTGGTATACTGACAAATAAACCTCGCAACAACAATTCCCTCTTCCATTCTGTAGTTCATACATATCTAACCCTGAAGCAAGACATTCGTTGCTCTAGAAAAATTGCATCTGGATCAGGTGTCCATTAAAATCCGCTTTTAAATGGCTCGTTAACCTGCTACAAAATTTCCGACATTCATTGCAATTGCTAATGAGCTATTCCCAGAGTCCTTATGATAAGCAAGCCCCTTCTCAACGTAATGGTTCCACCCGGTTCGTGCATAATCCCTTCCACATATTCAAATGTACACCCAAACTATATTCGCTTCACACTGTAAACGCATGAAATTACGCTACGATATTTCCGAATTACAGTTGACCTACATTCCTTTTTATGTAGACTACATAGACTTTATAGACTACATTATCCTCACCTGTAGTTAGGATTTATTATGTAGTATGCAGAAAGCATTGAATTGCCGTGTATATGTGCAGAACTGAAATGTGATATGACTTGATAGTAAATAGTCAATAGCAAGGCTTCAAGCTGTTAACTGACTGACGAACATGATAAAGAGAAATGGTAATGGCGGGGATGTTCTAATAATAGGAATGTATTAGAAAGAGAAATGTTAGTCTGATTCGGAGCTCATGATTCAAGTGCTGACTCAATGCATAGAGGCAGAATTTGGTAGCCATCATTTTCTCCCTCTCTCTCAATCTCTCTCTCTCTCTCTCAATCTCTCTCTCTCTTCTCTCTCTCTCTCTTTCTCTCTCTCTCTCTCTTTCTTTCTTTCTTCGTCTGTCCGTCTCCCTCCCTCTATTCTCTATCTTCCTCTTCTATTTCTCCAGCTATCAGACAATCTATTACACACATTCATACATACATGTGTGTGTAAGTCTGTGTGTCCCCTCAAGAAATACTCGCAACAGACACTTAAGGTCATAAGACTCTGAGTCTGTCAAACACTCTAAAGATTATTACTTTCTTCTGGAGGCGTTCCAATTTAGTCTGTAGATTCAACACGCTAGTTCATTACTGTATTGGTCGTATTTCCTTTTCATTATATTGCTGTTATCTATAATAATCTATATTCTTTGAAACCTTAGGAAATGAGTAGCCCAAAACGCTGACGTCACATCGGCAACCACGACGAAAGAAGCCAGAAAGTCCTTTTTCTCTGAGGTTTCAGCTTCCTTCCCCCGGCCGAGCCCTGACAGAGATAAAAACACAGATATTCACACGTCCATCCGAATCCATTACTGGGAATGTGGACCACTCAGAGGGGTCAGTGTATGATGGGAGGCCAATTTCCGTCGCATAGTAGTCATCACAGTGACGCCGTCCACATACTCCGTGGCTGCGAGGGGAGCTATGTTTGGGCTGTGTGTGTGTGTGTGTGTGTGTGTGTGTGTGTGTGTGTGTGTGTGTGTGTGTGTGTGTGTGTGTGTGTGTGTGTGTGTGTGTGTGTGTGTGTGTGTTTGCGCGCGTGTGTGTGTGTGAACGAGAGGGAAAGAAAGAGAAAAGGAGAGAGAAAGAGAGGGAGAGAGAGAGAAGAGTTTACGCTAGTGAATTGCAAAATCGTTTTTTCAACGTGTTTATGGTAGTAAAATTTCAGCAAAACTGCTGGGGGACAGGATATATGCCATATACATTATAGAACACAAAAATCTTTATTCCTAGATGACAAATATGAATCATTCTATCCCTATCAATCCCCCATTCTGAAATCCATGCTATCACCATCCCTCACTCTTCCGAGACCTTCCCCTCGGCTCTCTCGCTCTGCCTGGACCTTCCCCTCGCTTCCCCGTCTCCCTTCCTTTCCTCATCTCCCTCGTACCCCTTCGCTGGCGCCCTTCACAACGAATACTCTCTCTCACTCAACCCAGTAGGGTTTTGGTCGAATACATGACGGCTTCATCACATAACCTGTATTTTACACTGTGTGCTTCATGTTGACATGTTTAGTATATCTAAGTAAAGGTTCTGTGTGTGTATGTGTGTGCATGTATATATATATATATATATATATATATATATATATATATATATATATATATATATATATACATATACATATACATATATATTTATAGATGGATAGATATAGATATACATA
>BOPN01003387.1:17500-27500 GCA_017312705.2 Penaeus japonicus | reverse complement strand
GCGGAGAGAGGAGAGCTACGCCGGAAACAAAGTGAGGAAGGAGGTGGTTGGGAAGAGAAGGAGGGGAAGACTGTGTGAAGGAGGATCTGAACACAAAGGGGTTGAAGGAAGAAGATGCAAGAGACAGAGCACTATGGAGGAAGAAAATCCGCACCGGCAACACAACGTGAGTGGTATTAAAGCAAGAAGAAGAAAAGTCATAGTTATGCTCATATATCAATAAACATCCATCCATATATATATATATATATATATATATATATATATATATATATATATATATATATGAATATATAGATAGATATATAGATAGATGGATGAATATCTATACTTATAAAGACGTACAGATAGATCGATAAATAGATAGATAGATTAATAGAAAAGATAGATAGATAGATGGATGAATATCTATACTTATAAAGACGCACAGATATATAGAAAGATAGATATGATATTAACACGAAAACAGGAGAGAAAGAGAGAGCCAGCCACAGAGGAAGCTCCACGGATGAATATATTTAGAGTATTCTATATTGTCACAACAGGTACACCAGGATTGTCTGGAATGAGAGTCCATGTTTGCCTGCGTTTATTCAGACACAGAAATGTAAGGTGCACACACGAACACAAACTAAGCCTTGGTTCCGCTGTAGGCTCGGGATCACAGTCGATGCATTTGCAAAGGACACAGTGCAAGGAAACTCTCCGTGTAGCCGGGAGTGGACACGTTTTGTGGGAGGAGGTGATAACTTTCATGGTATTTCATAATGGAAAGTTGGAGTCCGTTATTATGTGTGTGTTATATCTTCTTTATGTCTATCTATCAGTCTGTTCCATCTTTCTTTCTCTCTCTCTCGCTCTCGCTCTTACTCTCTCTCTCTCTATGCCTATTCATGTGTATACAATGTATATAGTATGAATAAACATATCAAAATCAATCTCTCTTTCTCTTTCTCTTGCTCTTACTCTCGCTTTTGCTCTCTCTTTCTCTCACTCATTCTCTCTCTCTCTCCCTCTCTCTCTCTCTCTCTCTCTCTCTCTCTCTCTCTCTCTCTCTCTCTCTATATATATATATATATATATATATATATATATATATATATATATATATATATATATATATATATATATATATATATATGATCTGCGTGTAGCATGCGCGGACGTGTGTTTTTGCCGATTAATTGATTGACTGATTAGTTCAACAGGCAATACAATATGTATAAAAACATAAAAGCATTTGTTTTCATGCAGAATGTTCATCCGCACTGCAATGGAAATGAGTCTTCCAGAACGGGTGAAGCGTTCTTTGTTATCTATTGCTGAAAAAGGGCCTTCTCCCCTCATCCCGAATGATTATCCCTGCCCCCAACTTCAACAACATTTCACATCACTTTGGGAAAATGGTTTCTCTCCTCCCTTTACCTGTGGTGTAGTTTTACTATCAATTTTTGAGCAAAAATATTCACGCCACTGAAAGAGAGACTGGGTGAAAGAAGACTATAATAATGATCTAAAAACAGCTACATCTAGTTGTTATAATCATAAGTGGAGAAGGGTTCGTCTGAAAGTTGAATTTATTGAACTCGCAATTAACTTTAAAAAAGAAAAGAAAAAGAAATTGCAGTAATTTTCGCCTGTTACTTCTTGAAATAATCTTGGTCTACAAATCTTTTCAACTCATACGAGGGAATTGCTCTTAATTTGTTGAACTGCAGTGTTATGCAGTTGATTTGATTTAAGGAAACATACACATATTTTTAGAACGGAACGGTGAAAGAAAAAATACTTATTCATATATGATATTTCCATTAGTTTCGATGTTCAGCTACTGCAGTTATCTTCATATCAAAGTTTTTCTACCAGTCAATCTATATCGGAATGTTTTTTTTTGTCTGTTTCCCTGTCTTTACACACACACACACACACACACATATATATGTGTGTGTGTGCGTGCGCGAGTTTATGTTTATTTATATTTTTTTATGTGCATTTATAAATGTTTTTGAATTTAAGATCAAACGATTACCACGAATGGACACTAAAATGCACAATACTTTTAAATGATGTTTATTTATGTATCAGTTCCCGATGGAAACAAATGGTTTCACAGATAACCTGATTGCGTCGGCTTAATTGGGAACCCTTAATTATCCAAATGGAATACGGTTTGGATACAGCATTATCGTGTGTTATTATCTACAGAGTGTGATTGATACCACTTTTTCACTAAGTTAAACTATGTTGTCGAAAAGAATCAGACAGGAAAATAAAAATCAACCAACATTTCTAAAGGGAACCCCCCCTCACCCCCTCACCCACCCACCCCGCGTGTATGTGTGTGTTCAAGTGCTCCATTGTAAGTCTAATTGAGAGATACGAAAGAAAGGATACAATCAATGGGAGTCTCTAGGGATCGATTGACGCCTTGCAGTCAAAGTTGGGGTCAGAATGCACTTCATATATATATATTATATATATATATATATATATATATATATATATATATATATATATATATATATATATATATGTGTGTGTCTCTCTCTCTCTCTCTCTTTATATATATATATATATATATATATATATATATATATATATATATATATATATATAATATATATATATATATATATATCAGTGCTGAATCTCAGTTAACTTAATTAATTCAATGTGCACTAAATTATTAATTATAAATAACATCCCTTAGCGTTCTTCCTCTAACCAGAATCATTATTATCATTATCAACATTAACATTATGATCATTTATAAATACTATACTCTGTCTTTCAAATTTCGGAATAAGAGCGAAAAATATAGATAAGATTCAAGCTTATTTTCATTTACATATATTTCATGTTAGATAAAACGTATCTATTTTTTCTATTCGTACCCTCGTCTGGCAAGATAAGATCCAAAAGGAATGCAAATGCACTCTTTGCATTTTGTCACTTTATATCTCCTGCTGCAACGTTGAAAAAGCATATGATTTTATATATTCATAAATAAATAATTCGATGTTACACGAATACCCTCCGTTGAATAAAACGTGATGTGAACTTCTGTCCAGTCATAATGTAATTCAAGAGGCAATTACATAAGTGTTGCAACACGATGAAGCATAAACAAATAACGATGTGGTTCGGTTCCTAATAGTCGTTCATTTTAAAGTGTTCAATTTTATTCCGAGAAAATGTTACGCCAGGAACAGCAAGTATTTTCATATCTACTTCAGTTCTCGTTTGGGATCTTTTGTTTAGAGTATTCGACGGTAATAAAATACAGGGGGTAATTTTAGGTCGCGCACACACTCACACACACAAAAACGATGTATATATATATACTGTATATATATATATATATACATATATATACGTATATGCATATATATATTTATAGATATAAACATAAACACACACACACACACACACACACACACACACACACACACACACACACACATATATATATATATATATATATATATATATATATATATATACATATACATATACATATACACATACATATACATATACATATATATATATATATGCCTTAAGGCAACAAAGAGGAAGCTCGGAATAGGGAAAAACCAAATGTTTGCAGTGAAGAAACCTAATGGAGAGGTGACATACGATAAGAATGAAATTATCAAAGTAATAGAAGACTTTTATCGCGACCTAATCCACTCAAACGATCAACCACGTACAGAGACAAACACAACCATTGGAGATGTTCCAAACATTACGGTAGAGGAATTAAATAGGACACTAAAAGGCATAAAAAGAGGAAAAACACCAGGAGAAGACGGCATTAGTGTATATCTTATCCAAGATGCAGGAGAGTTTGCGGCAGTAAAATCGGCCAATCTTTTTAACAGATGTCTAAGCGTCGGTAAAACTCCGAAATCTTGGAAAAACGCAATAATAATTCTAATACACAAAAAGGGGGACACAAAAGACTTAAAGAATTACCGACCTATAAGCCTCCTCTCAGTAGTCTATAAACTGTTCACAAAAATCATCACAGCCCGTATCACCAATACATTAGATTCAAAACAACCCAGGGAACAGGCAAGTTTCCGCAGCGGATTCTCCACTACAGACCATATCCACACACTAACCCAAATTAAAGAGAAAACAAACGAATATAGGAAGCCCCTGTGTATGGTATTCGTAGATTATGAAAAGGCATTCGATTCGTTACAGATATCTGCAGTACTAAATGCAATTCGTAAACAAGTAGTAGAAATATATTGCAGATTATTAGAGGATATATATAAAGATGGTACAGCGACCATCAAAATCCACGCAGAAACCAATAAAATACCAATAAAAATGGGTGTTAGGCAGGGCTACAACATCTCACCGAAGCTGTTTACAGCTTGCTTGGAGGAAGTATTCAAGAAGTTAGACTGGAAGGAGAAAGGGATTAAAATAGGGAATGAGCACTTAAGCAACTTAAGATTTACAGATGACATTGTTCTTTTCGGCGAGTCAGTAGATGAACTACAACAATTATTAAGCGATTTAAATAGGGAAAGCCTGAAGATTGGCCTTAAAATGAACATGAAAAAACTAAAGTCACATTCAGCAGTCGAACCCCAGTTAAGCAAATACAAATACAGGGCGAGGTACTAGAAGCAGTGAACGAGTATGTATACCTAGGGCAACTCATCAAGACGAGTACATCCTGCGATGCCGAGGTAAAACGGCGAATCAGGCTAGGTTGGAATGCCTTCGGTACATACAGTAATATATTACGAGGTCGTCTGCCACTATGTCTAAAGAGAGAGATTTTTTACCAATGTGCCCTCCCCGTCATGACATATGGGTCTGAAACATGGACTACGACCAAGGCACTTGAGAGGAAATTATTAAATGCTCAAAGAAGAAAGGCTTATGCTAAGAGTTAGCTTAAGAGACAAGAAAAGAGTCACATGGATCAGGCAACAAACAAAGGTAGAGGATATACTCAAGAGCATTAGGAAGAAAAAGTGGCAGTGGGCTGGACATATATATCGAAGACAGGACAAGAGGTGGACAAAGAAAACTACAGAATGGGAAATACACGACACAATAAGACCAAGGGCAAGACCAATGACTAGACGGCGGGATGAAATAGCGAATTTCGCAGGAGTAAACTGGAATCGGAGGACATAAGACCGGAATGACTGGAAAAGATTGAGAGAGGCCTACATCCTGTGGTGGAACGATACAGGCTGATGATGATGATTATACATATATACATTTACAGTATATATGTTTGTGTGTATATATATATATATGTATATATATATATATATATATATATATATATATATATATATATATATATATATATATATATATATATATATATGATGGAATAATGCAATACCGCATTGTTATAGGTGTATAACATACTTCCCTGACCCGGATTCGAACCTCTGCCGCCCTTGGGAATGACTTGAGAGTGCAGTACTAAACCAATTAGACTGGTCAAGTTGGTTTAGTACTGTACTCTTGGGTCATTCCCGAGGGCGGCAGAGGTTCGACTCCGGATCAGGGAGGTATGTTACACATACATACACACACACATATGTATATATATGTATATACATGTATATGTATATATATATATATATATATATATATATATATATATATGTACATACATATATATATATATATATATATATATATATATATATATATATATATACATATATACATACATACATTTATATATATATATATATATGTATATATATATATATATATATATATATATATATATATATATATATATACATACATACATATATATACATATATATATATATATATATATATATATATATATATATATATATATATATCTGCCGTGTGTGTGTGTGTGTATGTGTGCGTGCGTGTGTGTGTGTGTCTGTCTGTGTGCGTGCGTGCGTGCGTGCGTGTGTGTGTGTATATATATATGTATATATGAATATATATATATGTATGCCTATATATATATATATATATATATATATATATATATATATATATATATATATATATACTATATATATATATATATATATATATATATATATATGTCTATATATATACATACATATATATATATAGACATATATATATATATGCATATCTATCTATCTATCAATCTATCTATATATGTATGCACATAAATGTATATATATTTTATACATGTGTATATCTATTTGTCTATCTATCTATACATATATATGTATGTACATAAATGCATATATATTTTATGCATGTGTATATCTATCTATTTGTCTATCTATCTATACATATATATGTATGCACATAAATGTATATATATTTTAAACATGTGTATATCTATCTATCTTTATATATATTTTAAGCAAATAAATGTATATATATTTAATATATGTGTATATATGTGCATATATACGTATATATGTATATATATATATATATATATATATATATATATATATATATATTATACATACTCTATACATATATATTTACACACACACACATATAGATATTCATATATTTACACAATTTCAAACTGCATATATTACTGATATTAAACCACCCTTATCTTAGCTCTATTATTATTATTCTACTATGATTTTCATTATTATGGTTTTCATTATCATTTTTATCATCCTTTTCATTAACAGTGTCATTACCACTATGATAATCATCAACATTATCATCGTCATCATCATCATTAAGATTCTGTATTGTATTTGTAATAATAGTGGCTGCTGTTATTATTTTGTGTTCATCATTATATCACTATCGATACGATCGTGACAATTGTCTTTTTTCTTAATTCCGATTGCTACACTTTACCGCTCGTTAAACGTTGTTCACAATCTTGCGATATTGACTTGATAGAGCGTTCGATTCCGACTCTCTCACAGGGAAACGAAGGAGGAGGCTCCGGGATCAACGAGGACGCGCAAAAATGCAAGGTTGCGCAAACATTTGTAGTTCCTTTGATGTATCTCCTTCAGAAGGCAGGCAACTCATCACGCACATCGGCATGAAGAGAAAAAAGTGTTCTTTATGACTGCACATATAGCATAAATTGAATAGGGGCAGGGGGTATGGAGCAGATGGGAGGGAAGGGTTGGGGGGGGGGGGGGGGGGGGGGGGGGGGGGGGGGGGGGGGGGGGGGGGGGGGGGGGGGGGGGGGGGGGGGGGGGGGGGGGGGGGGGGGGGGGGGAAGGCAAGCGAGAATTGAAGAGTTGTCTTTTTTGATATTGAGATTGTTTCATACTATTTTTTTGTATTAGTATTGATAATAACAATAATGATAATCATCGTTTTAATGTACGGGGATGATGATAACAATAGCCATAATAATATTGATAACATTGATAGTACAAAAGCTAAATGTAATAAAACAGTGATAATGATGATGATAATAGTAGCTCTCCTAAATTGCTGAATAATGAGATCATTGCTTGTATCTGTTGTTGATTCAGAATACTTTCAACATAGACGGGATTATCTTACTTCATAAGACCAACCTATGGCTGCATTTTTCAGATAATGAGATTTGCCATAATGATTATGACTGAAAAATGTATTTATATACATACATACACACACGCACACACATTTTTTTCGTGTTCTGTGTGCGCGCGCGCGTGTGTAAAAGTGTTCACGTATAATGATAAAAAAAGATAAAAACTACAAACCAAAAATCAATGTTATATTTCCCTATGCAGTAACATTTTCTGTAAATATACAATACAACGAAAATCCATACTGTATAAAACACAAAATTCATACCATGCTTAAAATATAAATATCCTGAATTTGTGCATTAATCTCTCTCCCCGAAACATTTCACCCTCCTAAGTGTTATGATGATAAGCATGAACCGAGGTAACAGCACCAACCAGAACTTCCTGTGTCGGGGGACTCCACTTTACTAAATTACACCTCTAACCCAACCTTCCTGGGGAGCGATCACCGCGACGCCCAACTGAGCACTGCACCAAATTCAACAGTTTTGGACTTTGGAAATCAGTATGGTGGGGAACCTTGCTTTTGGCGGTGTTTTTTTTTTTTCATTATTGTTAAGGCTGTTGTTATTTTTATTTTTGTTGTTATTGAAGAGGATTATCATTGTCAATATTGTTGTTTTATTCTTGTTGGTATGATTATCAAAATTGTTCTTCCTGTTCTGCTATACACAATAGTGAGTTTTATGTTTATATTCATTATCATTATCATTATCATGATTATATTCATTAGCGTTTCTAATTCTACTACTAAAATTATAATGATAATGATAATGGCGATAAAAATGATAATGATACTACTACTACTACTACTACTATATCAATGATAGGAACAATTATAACAAAACAATGATAATAAGAAATATACACTATTACCGTTATCATCGCTATTATCATCATTATAAAAAAAAAAAAAAACAATGAAATCATTGTGATAATAATTAAAAGGACGTCAACAAATGATGATGAAGACGGTGATGATGTTAATGACAATAATATTCCTAGTAATGAAGATAATCTTGGAGAAAAATAAAAATGATAATAGTAATGATGATACAATATGATAATAGTTAAGAGTAAAAATGATGATAATAATGATATCAATGATAATAACAATAATGGCCATAAAAACAATTATAACAATAGCAATTATGATTATTTTATTGATAATGTCAATGAAGATAATAATAATATCAATGGTAATAATAATGATAAGGTTGATAATGATATTAAGGTTGATAGCAGCAATAATGGTAAAAGTAATGATATTATTACTGATAGTAATAATGATAATAATAATTACGATAGTAATAACAATAATGACAATAACAATAACAGTAAAAATGATAAAGATTATCATTAAAATCTTCATCACAATCACTATCATCATCATCATCCTATTCTCCATCATTCATGGAAAGGACAGCATGCAGCTGCTGCTACTATTATTTCCTATCAATAGCGGTGCTGGCATTGTCCTTCCGTTGAAAAGACGAGTCAGGTTCATGAAAGGCAAACTCTTCATCCTGAATATTCCTGTGTCGCTGCAACACAATGGAATGTCGAGCTAACTGGAGGCTGCATCAGGGAGGAACGGGTGAGTCAGCTTTCCTTTCCATTTTATATGATAATGCGGTTAATAAAGCTGACAAGAGGCAAGGGCAGAGGAGAGAGAAAAGGAGTAAGGAGACATTGGTCGTGGTTAAGACGAGAGGTTTGTGAGTGAAATGTTGCAGAAGAGGCGCGGTTGGGATGTGTCGGTGATGGATCTGACTTGGGGAACTCGGAGATACAGGGGAGGGGTTAGAAGTTAATATAATCACACACACACACACATATATATATATATATATATATATATATATATATTATATATATATATATATATATATATATATATATATGTGTGTGTGTGTGTGTGTGTGTGTGTGTGTGTGTGTGTGTGTATGTATATAAATATACATATATATATATATATATATATATATATATATATATATATATATATATATATATATATATATATATGTATATATATATATATATATATATATATATATATATATATATATATATATATATATATATATATATATATATATATATATATATATATAAATATATGTATACATATATATATATATATATATATATATATATATATATATATATATATAATATATATATATATATATGTATGTATGTATGTATGTATATGTATATACATATACATACACATACACATACTGTACACACACACACACACACACACACACACACACACACACACACACACACACACACACACACACACACACACACACGCATAAACACACACTCACACACATATAATGATGATAATTACTTGATTGTGGAATATCCTTAAAAGTTATGTACATGCGGTGTAGTAATCTATTGTTTTTAAGTAATCATCATTTATCAAAGCGCAATCAATAATGTCAGACGACCAATAAAAA
>BOPN01003386.1:157500-163001 GCA_017312705.2 Penaeus japonicus | reverse complement strand
TGTGTGTGTGTGTGTGTGTGTGTGTATGTGTATGTGTATGTGTGCGTGTGCGTGTGCGTGTGCGTGTGCGTGTGCGTGTGCGTGTGCATGTGCGTGTGCGTGTGCGTGTGCGTGTGCGTGTGTGTGTGTTTATAATTATATTTATATTTTTGCATGTATGTCTGTATGTATGCATGTGTATATGTGTGCGTGTGTTTATATTTATATTTATATCTATGTTTATAATTTTGCATGTATGTCTGTATGTATGCATGTGTATATGTGTGCGTGTGCGTGTGCGTGTATATGTGTGCATGAGTGTAAGCAGCACATAATAGAGGGCAAAAGCTCCCATTACTATTGTTCTAAAGCATCAGTGAGTCTGTAGCTATTTCCTTTGTAGGTACAAAGTTTCTTTCACATTGAGTTATGTTTTGTATGTACTATATTTGACTTCATTTTCCATGACTTTTTGCTTTATATTTGATATGTACAGAAAGAGGCTAAGGCTTCACATGAATATTTATCTGTTGCAGTATAAAGTACGACTGCCTCTTATTTATTTTTTTTTTAGCTCATTTGAATACTTATGTCCTCAGTTTGCTTCCTGTACTTTTGTAAAGTTTGACCTCTGAGTATTATGTGAATAAGTATATCAGTCAGTATTACAACCAGATAGAATCAAACATTGCCACACATTCCCTAATTCAATAGACAGGTAACACATTATCTTGAAATAGGGATTTCTAAAAGGATATAAAAACAAACTTGGTTAATTTTACTATATATTACCACAAGCTTGCATGTACAAAAGACTTGGTTGTGGTATTCTTAAAAAGGATTTGTTACTGTTATAAATAGCATATTCTACAGTCCTATTTACAGTCTCTTAGTTTCTTATTCAAGTTCTTAAGACCAGTCAGATGACCTATAATTCTGAATGAAATTTATGAAAAATAAAAATAATAAAAAAACAAAATATGAACTCACTAAAAGCTTTTTAAATTTTTGTCTAAAATTATTACATGTATATAATTTTACTTACAGAAATCATAGAATTTACATAAAAGGAAGAAATATACACACAGGGAAAGCTCTATACCCATGTTGTGGTTTCACAGACTGCATATATGAAATTGTGTAACCTGATTATGTAATCTTGTCAACTATTTGGTCTGACACACCAAGGGCAGACAAACACACAGCTGTCGAAGTTACATTAACATCAAATATAGTACCTGTACAGAATTGACCAGTTATTTGGTAACTGACTATCTTACAAGAACTTTGTATTTGCAAGCTTTCCAATAATTATTATGCAATTGTGCAAACAGCTTAATATCATCTGAGAGACCAAAGGATTGAACTTACAAGTAACAAAAAGGTTGTACGGGAAAGGTAATGTCACAAAGCCTCAACACTGGCATTTATTACCATGACTAAATGCCAGTTACATTTGCTAATTAAAAAGTTAATTTAGAAAATCAGATAAAAATATAGTATCACATTAAAGCTTACTGCATATAAGCAAACAGATATTGACTTAGTAACCATGTGATGACAAAGCTATGTCAAGCATGAAGAGTGCATAACAGCATGACCATCAAAAATAGTTCATTTCTTTCAAAGCTCCTCACATCTGCACATGGCTTTAACATAAGGTAAACATCTCTTACAATTCAATCACTTAACTGTCTTGCAAAATTATTTGATTATTTATTTTGGCATATGTCACATGCTATGCCATGACCAGGGTCGCAAGTACAGTAGTAATCTCCACAAAGCACTAAATATTTTCATAAGAAATATGTAGGTATAAGCTATAACATCAATCATGCTTTATGTATTACTCACTCCTATTACAGAAATTAGAACACATTTCAGTTCAGAACTCATATTATATATAATATCAGGTCAGGCTATATAAAAACACTTTTCCAGATGGGATGATGATGCACTGAGGACTCCTACATGAGGAAACCCTTCCTCGTATTACCATAAGGATCTCAAAATTTTGCATCATCTACAAAATTTAAAAAATATTTTGCAAATAACACTCTCAAATTACAATGAAGCAAAGTGAAATATTCCAAATAATATCAAATCATGAACTCACATTTTATGTATATGTTACAACAGAATAGTTTCTTGACACTTGATTCCCTAATCTATTAAACACTCAAGAGATCAGAAAAGATGTTCTTTTCAGTTCCATACACACTTTTCACTCAACCACTGATTTTCTTTCCTCTTCACCATACAAGAGCAACAACAAGATGGTCACATTATATCCTACCTTAGAGGACCTTGTTGTGCTACAAGCATACACAAAACATCAAGCATCATTCCCGTGATGTGATGAGATTCACAGAACATTCCTTGCATGAAATCCACTTTTGTGAAAGTTAGGAATCAAAAGTTTCACCATTTAGTTCAGAGATTTGCCAACTGGGTTTCTGTTCCCATATTCATAGACTGTGGTTGGGCCACTCTAATGGTAACTGGTGATCCCCCCATCACATTGCTACGTTGGGCCAAGTACACTGGTTGTGGGTGCCCTACAGGCACTGACAAACGCGGGTACAGGCCAGGCACCATCCCAGGGGGTGGTGGTGGTTGGTAAGGAGCAGAATAAGCTGGTGAATGTGGTGGTCCAGGTGGTTGGTAATGTGGGCCTGGATGATAAGGCCGAGGAAGGTGCGGAGGGTGAGTGTTGGAGGAGAGGTTGGTAGATCCAGTGTTATTTGAGGGACCTGTGCTGGAGTGCTGTGAGCCAGAATGTCCAGACACACTACCACTCAGGGTGCCAACCAAACCTCCATTATCTAAACCCTGCCAGGAACGAAGTCGACCATGTATCTCCCTGCAATGGAAATCAATGTGTACTGTTTTTTTTCACCTCTAAAGAGCAATGATTTCATTAAATAATATACTTTGGTATCAAAAACATTTCATCATAAAAGACACTCCTTGTATTACTGATCTTGTTACAAACATTCCTGAACTACAACTAAAAGTACTAACAAAGAAGACAACCCTAAAGTATGGACAAACAAACAATTGTGAATATTTTGTGTGTGTAACACAGGCTAAATCTTTTGGTTAAAATAAGCAATCTTTAAAATTTCTGACATGTAGTACAAATTTATTGAACGTGGACAGCTGATGCATTATGTAGACACAGTGAGGTAAAATACTTTATCTTCAGATTGAGACCTACCTAAATGTTGGTCTTCTATTTGGAGTCTCATGCCAGCACTCAACCATGAGAGCATATATGCGGGGTGGGCAGTCCTCTGGGCATGGCAACAGATGGCGGGACCTTATCATATCTATTACCTCCTGGTTGTTATATCCATAGTAAGGCTGAAATGATATAAGTAATAAAAGTCTCAAGAATATGACCTATTTATAATTAGAAGGTGGTGACAAATATTCAAGTCAATTTTATAAAAGTAAACTATCTCTTGTAAAACTGACATATATATGGTCACAACATGTATTTGTCAAATATTCCTTAATAATTCTTTAGGTAATGCATATATAATACATACAAACTCAAAATCCTTAAATGGTTTCAACTATCATTTTTTATGAATTGTGTGGCATTACAATTTAGTGAAAGGCACTAAACAGACACTGTCCTTTCATCTACTCTATTTGCAACTCACCTGTAAACCATAGCTGAAGATCTCCCACAGTACAACACCAAAGCTCCACACATCGGATTCTGTCGTAAACTTTCCATACAGAATTGATTCTGGTGGCATCCATCGCACTGGGAGCAGGCTCTTACTCTGCACTCTGTAATCATCAAGTTTCAAATTAGCTTTTATATCATTAAATATATATGAATATTTGGTCATTTCCAATAAATGAGTAATTTAATATATGCAAAACAGGTGTAAATGAATTAAAATATGTGCTAAAGTTAAAGTACTTTTTCATATGTATGCCTGTGCAACCTGTACTATTACTTATCATATATATATATATATAAATATATATATATATAAATATATAAATATATATATATATATATATATATATATATATATATATATATATATATATATATATATATATATATATATATATATATATATATATATATGTAAATGCACTATCATTGATTCATAAACATCTATGAAAATGGGGAAAAAATTGCCATCATAAAATTCTAAGATTATGCAATATTAGCAAATCTTATACTTACCTGTAGTAATCAGATGAGTAGATATCTCGAGAGAGTCCAAAGTCTGATATCTTTACAGTCAAGTTTTCCCCCACAAGACAGTTACGGGAGGCAAGATCTCGGTGGACATAGTGATGGCTTGCAAGGTATTCCATCCCTAATTGAGAGAATTGAGTATTAATATAGATATACAATGCAATCAGTTTTATCATTCAAAAAGCAAAACTAAAAATCAAAATAGAAATTGATGATCAATCAAAATAACTCAAGCAAACTGCTAGTCTTCAAGAATTTTTATTAAAGTCTTTTTGGATTAAATTACATGAATCACAATTGATAAAGCAGCATAACCTTACCTGCAGCAATCTGAGTTGCAATGACAAGCATATCTGGTTGTTCAAGTACAACCTGGGACATGCCATCGTCACTAGATGCGGAGACATCCGACCGTGGGGAATGAGAAATCAGGAACTCATGCAAATCACCCTGCGGAAAAATTTAATCGTATAATATACACATCTCTCTTAACATTATTTGTGGTATACAACATAAATAACATAGCCATCAAACACTAAATTAAATCAATTACATATCAGTCAGCATTTTTGTTCTCAGAGATGGTTCTATGACACACTGGGACGTACCTGGGACATATGTTCAAACAACATACACATAGGTTCCTCCTTCATGACCACTCCCAGCAGGCAAACAATGTTGGGGTGGCGAAGGTCTGTCATGAGTTCTACCTCCCGGTGAAAATCCTGACGAGTTTTGGCTGTGGCATTCTCTTTCAATGTTTTAATGGCCACCAATACTGAGCTTCCGTCAGGACTCATTCCTTGCAGTTCACCTTTGTAAACTTTACCTGAGAGGATGGATAACAAGATGTTTTAAATGCTATTATGAAAGTAGGCAAACACTAACTTTATGGATGAGAAAGTCTATATTTCTATAAAAGACGAAAAAAAAAGTTATATCATCCTAACTGCAAATCTACTTATATATTCATCTATTTCTTTACAATGGTCAGCCAAAAAGTTTTATCAAAAACAAAATATATATTTTTCATTCTACTTCATGGTTTCTTTTGATACAATTAACCATCACAAAGTTAACATTGACTATAATTTTGAACTAGTAATTAATTCTAAATTAGGATAACCATCAACATGAACATTCAAATGAAGTTCCTCAACTTACCAAAGGCTCCCTCTCCAAGCTCTTGCATGAACCTAACATTAGCAAGGGGAAATTCACGAGCACGAAGTTGCTGCTGCTTTGGGAGGAGAGCATTGAGTTCTACTGTCTTTGCCTTTGGCGAAGGCTG
>BOPN01003386.1:150000-152500 GCA_017312705.2 Penaeus japonicus | reverse complement strand
TTTGGTTTTCGGTCTTAGAGCGATGCTGTTTATAGGTAAAGGTCTTGTTTTCTAATTGGGCCTGGTTGTGAACATAGTCTCTGTACCTATGCGCCACATGACCCGAAATTCGAGTCATCCAGGGACGCTACTTTCCATTCGCTTGGGTCGCGTCGTCCGTGTTACCCACAGAAAATGGAATAAGTCTTTGGGTAACTCAATTAAACTTTCATAGCCACCTGGACTCTCTTATCCAGCAGTTAAGTATTTTTGATTTTTGGAATAAACATAAGTTAATACTCTAGAGAGAAGGAGAGCATACATGTATCATTTCCTTGTAGGATATTCTAAGGAAAAGCCTCCATTAAATGCTTACGGTATAGGTACTACTACTCATGACTTCACATTGTGCGGCTTATAAAAATGTATTAAGATATATGATAATCTGTATTTGAGTTATGTGTTTATGTGTAATAAAAACAAACAAAACTAGAAAACGCTATACTATTTCCATTAAAACTACAGGAATCACATTTCAAGGTTTTAACCTCGAACTTCCCGCGCTTCTTGAGAGAAACATCCATCAGAATATACCGGTACATTGCACGTGAAGGCATATTCGGCATGAGTGAAGGGCTAAGCGATCAAATCCTTTTACATCTAACCAAAAGAGGTTCCGATGCCTCTCGTGAGATCCTGGTCATCGTGCTATAGAAACAAGACAAATGCGTGTATATTGTTTTTTGAATGAGAATTGATCGAGAATTTCTATTTCTTTATCAAACAATCTTTACTGGGAAATCTTTGATATCTTTCATAGTATCTGTTGGATTCACTTCATGTAGGGAACAACACCGTTGAAGAAGCGACCGAAAAAAGTGAAAGTAGCAAATGCAGGAATATTGTGATAATACCGGTTTCTCTTTAGATAAATTCGCAAAACAGCTCTTCAAAGACGAAAACAGACGTCTTAAAATGGATACAATATGATGTCCAAGAACAACGAAATGATAGACGAGGAAAAATGTGAAATCTAGAACACAAACGACTGAACACCGAATCATAGAGAACAGGAAGTTCCATTTTCTTTGAACGGCCACAGTACATCCTGTTACCTCACGCGGTACAATCAATAATACAACAGCGATACACACACCCTATTCATAATGACAGATCTGCCATATCGACGATAGGGGTAGCATTCCATTCGAATTCATAGGAGGATGGATATATTTAATAATTCAAAGTACTTGGACAACACACAAACGAGTATAGCGAAAACAATTTACTTACTTTAATTTTGGATGAAATTCGTCAGATTTGCCAGGTCTATTTCTAATTTTGTCAGGGGCTTTATTAGTTTCCATGTACGGGACAATGGTTGTGGCCATAGAATCAATCATTTCTGGGTACAAATTCTTTCCCCTGTTTTTCCACTTCTTTCTGTTTTTCTTCTTCTTTTTCCAAACTTTCTTCTTGTCTCCGTTCTCGGAAACCACTTCTAATATTGCTGAAGTCAGCAAAATTGCTACGATTGTCCACTTTAAATCCATTGTTAAGTACCATAAAAATACAGCTGCATAAAATAGTACAGTAGATCCTTTATCAATGGGAATATCTCATAGTTTATCCTGGGAAACGTGTTTTTCCTTTACAATATTTCCCCTGTAAACACATTCTTCAATTAGCGTATGTCAACATCAGTAGCATACATAGTGCAGCTTTCCTTATACTTTCTCTCGTGCCAACAAATCAGGCCAGAAAAAGGCGAGGGTACAGTAAATTCTAGGCCATCCTTCAGTTCACAAATCGCAAACAAATGCCGCTGGTGTATAAAACATGAAGAGGCACTATGAGGCAAAAATACTGTTTTAGTTTCTTTTGTTTGATGCAACTGAGCTGCACGCAACAAGTGTTCTGCTTGCAGGAATCTGAAGGTCTCTAGGGAATTTACAACTAATCTTTTTAGGATTAAATATCCATTTCACAGGGTTTTATCCCTCTAACATTAAAACCGATCACTGGTTTCGTCTTCCTGTCGGATACTGTGTCAGTCGTATAATCTTGATCGTTTTAGAAACAAGCAATGTGTTTTTTAAGCTTCTCGGGGTCATTGTTCTGAATGCAGTCCACGGTGTTTATCTGGTTATTGATTAGTTTCTTGAGTTTGCATCTGTCCCTTCCAGCATGTCCAGCGCCATAGGGGGGATGGGCGTCACCTCTGCGTCAGTCAGCCAGGTAAAGGTGTCTCCCACAACACGACTCACGCACGCACACAGACAACACTATTTCATGTTAAATGTATATGCACTTTTACGGACCACTTTCTCGGCTCGCACTACTGGACTTCTTGTTCCTCTCAGATTGACTGAGTGGAAGGATTTGATGCCAGAGTTCGCCGTTTTCTGCTTCCGTTTCTGTTCTCCGTGACTCGCTTTACTTCTTCACCGCTTACGTTCGCGCTGCTTTAGTCACTGAGCACTGCACGACGTGTTCCCAGTCTCGGCCGCGAAAAAACCCG
>BOPN01003386.1:122500-137500 GCA_017312705.2 Penaeus japonicus | reverse complement strand
TTAAATAGGCATCATCTTTTGCTACAATATGCTCCTCGTAACATTTCCTATTCACTCCTTGAATCCAAGCTGTTTTTTTTATCCCAAGTACAACCGCACATCCTCCTAACCTCCTCCACAAGACGAGCTCACTCCAGGCATCCTTCCCCGCGCATTTCCTCCTCCCCTGCTTCCCCTCGCGTCCTCCCACCGAGCCCCTGATTCCATTTCCTCCTTCGGCTACTTGGGGTCCCTCACGCCGCAACAACCTTTACGGCGCCTCCAACTTCAAAGGGACTTTTCACAACGCCTTCATATTCCCCTTATTTTCACGGCTCTCCCCCTTTCCCCTCTATCTCTCTCTCTTACACACACACACACACACACACACACACACACACACACACACACACACACACACACACACACACACACACACACACACACACTCTCTCTCTCTCTCTCTCTCTCTCTCTCTCTCTCTCTCTCTCTCTCTCTCTCTCTCTCCTTCTTCTTCCTTAACCCCAACATTGTCTTAAGCTTGGTCTCGGCTCCTTTTAAACCCGTCGTTGATACCATAAGCCTCGACAGCGAGGACGGGTGATTGGGTTGTTGTCCCTACAAGAGTGTTCTCTATCCGATTTCACTGTACACAAAAGTCTCGCCTCCGACTCTCCTTCGTCACCTCCTTGTTCTCCGCCAGCTACGACTCCTCCGTCAGATCATCAGATTCTAAGACATCCCATCAAAGTCATCTCCCTTTCATGTCCCGCGCCCTTTTCTTGCGCATTTTTTGGGGTGTGTGGAGGGTGAGGGGTGTTGGGGGGAGTGGGGGAGAAGAGCTTCCTCGGTCTCCACCACCCCAGGCACCGAAGAAATCATTCATGTGGAGACTGAACTCGAGGAAAGTTTCAAGACTGTTCTATTTGTTTCTTGCATTTGTTAGCGTGGAGCCGAAGAAAAGTTGCACGGCGAGACGATGTGGATGCAAACAATGGCTTTGGAGTGCCAGTGCATACCTCACCGACGCTGTTCTCGTGGCTGTTCTACTCGTCATAGAACCTGAAAAAATATTCTCTCTTCAGACAACCAACTTGGATCTGGTGCGTCAGGTCGAAAATAATTGTTTGGTGAAATTGTCAGTTCGGGACAGATTATAAGGCGATGGAATCTCTTATCTTGATTGAGATCTAGGACAAATCTACAAAGTCATAAGGTCTGATAGCTCTAATAATATTATTTGGCGTGTTGTATACTATCCCATCTGCATAAACTGTCGATGTAAGGATTACTTTGACCTGAGCGTCTGTCGAAGCAGGACCAGCATCACGCTGCACGCGGCCCGGGGAACGGCGGTCGCCATTATGCGGGCGACAGATATTGCGTGATAATAACTCTCCTCTCACACTTTTGTTTACCTCACACACCCCTCTCCATCAGCTCATCTTCCCCCTCATCAGCTCTGCTCTCTCGCCATGCTCAGACCCATCACTTAGGCCGCTGCCTCACATAAAGCTGCTCCCTCTCTCATCATTTCCGACACGTCCTCTCCTTATTCAGCATACATGCTATCATTAATTTTCACATCTTAAATGCACCCCTTTACAACCCTATTATTACATCTCCATTATAAGAAGTTTATTGGTTTCACGTTCCCCATTACATGGCGTTTACCTGCCTAGGTTTCCCTACTACCTTAAATCTACCTGCCTCGGCCCTCCATTACCAAAGGTTTACCTTGTCTTACCCCATAATCTTTATCTGCTTTTATCATGCGTCGTAATCAGCGCCACACGCACGACACTCCGCCACTTGTTACGTTCCTACGTCAATCATATACAGGATTCATATCTAACTCACTCTATCCTTTACGGCAGCAGCACTTAATATATAACTTCCCGGTATTTAGTCAGCGAGGGACGTTGCCACACAGCCCGGATTCCGCGTTCGAGGGAAGGCCAGAGGGACTGAAGAGCAAATGGAAAATCCCTTTGTGCTCTGACCTTATCGAAGGGACCATCGCGATAACTTTCTCGCGCTGGCCGTCGGTCAGATGTTCCTTCAAGTAAACATCTGTCGTGACACAAAGATCTTAACTGGCCAGGCTTCGCAAAGAGAGGGGGTGGGACAGGGGAGAGGGGAGGGTAAAAACACCCTCTCTGGCAAAACAATTCATAAGAAAAATGTCTCCGGCGCAAGGACAAGCGGGCGAGAGGAGAATGAGGAGGTGGAGGAGGAGGAGGAGGAGGAGGAGGGCACGGCCGGTCATCGTATGTCTTCCCTGCCCCTTCCCCATTGTCTTCACACCCCGGACAAAAGCCCCCTTTGTGCGAGGTGTTAAGGCTAGACAAGTGAGCGAAATCTGATGCCGATATGAGAGTAATTATGTAGGGCAGTGTAGGGGAAGAGGAAGAGGGGGGTGAGGGGGGAGGGGACAACAGGAAAATGCGGGGGAGAGGGGAGGGGAGGGCAGAAGGGGGGAAGGGAGGGACGACATGGCGACACCATGTGGGTGTCGGGTGCGCTGGGATGTGGGAAGGGGAGAAGGGTGAAGCGGGGGCCGGGGGAGAGAACAGATCAAGCGATATGAAAGGATGGGCATGGGGCAAGTAACACCAATAACCGGAAATAGTTTCAAGTAGAGCATCACGAGGATTATCAGAAGTTCTTTCTATACGTCAAGTCGCTTCCGAAGACAATAAACAATCCTAGTCTCGGTGATGGAAGGAAAGGGCCAAGGGGCAGAGAGGGAGAGGGGTGGCACCGACACGGCACCTCGTGAATCAGGGTGGGGTTGGGGGCTGGGGTTTGGTGAGGGGGTCACATGATCCTCGGAAGCCTCGGAAGCCACAGGGCGAGGCCGGGACAAAGCCTAGCTGGGTTTACATTTCGATAACCTTTCAATCGGTGTGTAGACTGGCGGGAATTACCCAACGGCCGTCGCACTAAAAATACAGCGCGCTTTGTTCACAAGAAGCTGAAAACACGACCACTTTTGCAAGAGAAACATAGATAGGGTGTACATTCTCCACGCCCATGTCCACTGGCAATCAGATCCGCCACATGCTCTGTCTGGCAAGAAAGAGAAAATAACCTTTAAATGCATCTCGCTCGTGCGCCTCACAGAAAAATATACAAATATCCCATCAAACAAATTGCCAGAATCAGTAAGAATACAGCGACAGCAAACAAAACACATAAAACCGCTTGCACTCATAAGCTCAGTGAAAACTCTATTGGAAAATTGCGCTCTTCAGTCCTCATTGTGTATCTTGGTGGACAGTGAGCGTCGCAGCAACAACGCGTTTCCACCATCACGATAGCACCACAGACAGCCCTCTCAAAACCTACGTCTACACCATCACGATCTCACCATAAGTATCTCGCAGAAAGTACTATCTTAACCTACGTCTTCACCATCACGATCTCACCATAAGCCCCCCCCCCCCAAGCCTTCAGCCTCGAAACCAACGAAAGGGGAGCCATCCGAAGACGCCCTTGTTGTTCTACTCCACGGGGGTATGTTTTCCCAGCGTCTGTTTGTTTGTTTACACATATACACACGCGTGCGCTCATATATTTGCACACTCATGTCTTTGTTTGTTGGTTTGGTTCTCCACTCCCCCCTGAGCTGTCACTCACTCTCGCTCACCTTTCGGGCTACTTGCGTTTCCGGTAAACTATTTACGCAACCGTTTATTTACACAAGTGGACCTCAACCTCAGCTCAGTATTCGTATCCGCACAGTGAGGAAATCAAGTGAACACTAGTAGAGGCATTGTTGCGGATAGCAGAAGCAGAGGCATCAACGTCGAGTTACGAGAGGAAAGAGAAGTTTCGAAATAAAACCTGAACTTAGAGGATCATCAAAATAACTACTACTACCACTAGCACTGCTACTCCTACCAACCCCCGTGTTCGGGCGCGATGCGGGCGGGGCGTCAGTGTTGAACACGACAATAAAATGACAGGGGGGCGGCTTACGACTGAAAAATCCTCCATTATTCCACACGGACTGATGTCACAGCGTTCCCCCGGATCATGCAGAGCGGCCATGAAACTTGTCCCCTGCGACGGAAATACACTCTTCGCCACCTGAAACCCAGAAAAATGTTGGCGGCCGTTTTCTCGGCTCCGAAATCCAACACAACGTTATTTCTTTTCGAACAATCAGCTAGAAATATGCCTCAATACTCGGAGCCCACGGGATGCATGGGATATTGACCCGCAAGTCACACAGACGGAAGAGCTATATTCCCAACCCCGAGGATTCCCACGGCTGGCTGAGGACACATTTCTGTAAGAATCGGGAAACTTTCGCGCGCTACTCCCTTATGTCAGGTACACTTGTAAAACTGTTTGATTACATCTCCGGCGCCATTTTTCTTCCTTTCTCAGCTTTGCCTTTTTCGCGTCGCTAATCTGCGTGTCTTTAGTTTCTCTTCCTACTACGTGTGACATCAGATATGTATGTATATATATATATATATATATATATATATATATATATATATATATATATATATATATGTATATGTATATGTATATGTATGTATATATATATATATATATATATATATACATATACATACATATACATATACATATATATATATATATATATATATATATATATATATATATATATATGTATGTATATGTATATGTATGTATATATATATATGTATGTATGTATGTGTATAGTATATATATATATATATATATATATATATATATATATATATATATATATATATATATGTGTGTGTGTGTGTGTGTGTGTGTGTGTATACATGTATATATATATGTATATATATGTATATATATGTATATATACATGTATATGTATATATATATATATATATATATATATATATATATATATATATATATATATATATACACACACACACGTGTGTGTGTGTGTGTGTGTGTGTGTGTGTGTGTGTGTGTGTGTGTGTGTGTGTGTGTGTGTGTGTGAGAGGAGAGAGAGAGAGAGAGAGAGAGAGAGAGAGAGAGAGAGAGAGAGAGAGAGAGAGAGAGAGAGAGAAGACAGAGAGAGGCGAGAGAGAGAGAGAGAGAGAGAGAGAGAGAGAGAGAGAGAGAGAGAAGAGAGAGCAGAGGGGCAGAGATAAAGATAACAGGGGAAAAGGAGAGGGGAATGGGAACGGGAACGAGGGAGAGGAATAGGTGAAGGGAAAGAAGAAAGGGGAAAGAGAAGGAGGAGACAGGAAAAGAGAATATCATAATGACACATATAAAAAGCAATGTAATTGAATAATACGCCAAATTGCAAACTTTGAAAGCAAAGGATTGAAACGGGGAAAAAACGTCAAGTCCGCTATTACGCAGAAAATAATATACGATGGGAGGGAGAGGGAGGGAGGGAGGGAGAGAGAGAGAGAGAGAGAGAAGAAAGAGCGAGAGAGAGAAGAGATTTGCGAGAGCGAGAGAGAGAGAGAGGAGAGAAAGAGAGAGAAACACACCGCAAATCTCTAATGACAACAGCAACAAAAAAGCAAAATTATCTTCCATTTGCCCTTTAAACTTGGCGAGTCCTATAATGGCCTTTGAAGTTCACTCAGGGCTCCCTTCTCTTTACAGAGAGAGCCAGCGTCGCCAGGGCGTAAGATCCATCACTCTTTGTCCCCCCGCGGGAAAAAAAAGGCGAATGACAAAAGAAAAGAAAAATAACAGAATAAATTATATCCTTCCCTCTCGCTAATGGCTCACCAAGAATGGCCTCCCTCAGTCTCTTCAGGCTTGGCAGCTCAACAGTCTACGTACCTTACTGTCGTCAAACTCTAGATAAAGAAGGGTAAAATAAAAAAAATAAATAAAAAAATAAAAAAATAAAAAAACGAACGTAATCTGGTTTAACCTATTCGTAAACACGCGGGGGATTGCTTTTGTGCGGACATATTAGCTCCAATACAACAGACAAAAGCCCAGCGCCCGTTGCGTTTGGCTGAAGGACCTCCTGGCTGAGCGAGGAGGGGGGGAGGGCGGGAGGGAGGGAGGGCGTTGGAGGGCTCTCCGGCACCGTCAGTGTTGCCAGCCCCTCACTTGCAGAAACTGTTTCACTATTCAGATGGCTATGTTTTTTTCTTCTTGGTTTATCTGTCAGTTATGAAAGAGAGAGAGAAAGAAGGAAAGGTTGAAAGAATAAAGGAAGAAAGAAGAAGAAAAAGTAATATATCAATAAATTCCTAAATCGTCCGTCCGGCTCATCGGGTTGTTCGGAATGAGTGTAACCTGTTTTACTTGTAATTTTATGTAATTTGGTATATTTCGCATGGAATGTGACGCCTTACTATTTCAAATGAATTTTGTGCGCATCTTCTTTTATAACAAATGACAACAAGTCAATCAAAGAATCAATTCAAGATTACTGTGTATAATGCACCATCACGACCCTATAGCACCGCGTACATCAAACTTGTTCAAAGCTAAAATACCGTTGAATTCAAAGTAAAAAATTACCGAATTACAGAATGACAATTCGTACGCAAAAAAATCATCGTAAACGTACAAAAATATACACCCGCATTTTTTACGTCCTACGGTGAATGCAATAAAGTATAAGTGCAAAGTGGTTTACGGAGCACCGTAATTACGCACACTTATAAAGATCAGGAAAGCCAGGAATCGGAGGCGTTCAGGCGAGGCGGACGTGATGAGGCGTTGCCGTAAACACACTTTCCCTTTAATTAATCTGTCAAAAGCCCTCTGTTATGTTTTAGTTGTGGCGTGGATCAAGCCGGATTATGAGGCCAACGGCTGATTAATCGGGTTCTAAAAGTGCGCACAACAATAAATGCAGTCATTTGGACTCGGAATGTTTCGTCTATACTCGGAACTCAAGACTCGATTCCACTGGGACATTGTAAGGATAACACTGGGTAGTCAAAATATTTACATGAAACTTCTAAGATACTAAATAATATTGTTTGAAAGTGTATACGATTTGATGTGTTTTATCCAATTTCCTCTCATGTAATCTTCAAAATATGATATATCAATGTAATCAAATCATAAAACGTAATACTGCAAATATTCTCTTCGTAAAACTAATAAATGTTTATAACCCGTGGCGGGTTATAAAACAACGTCTGTCATTTATTCTTCCTAGCCAATGCTATCAGTCGGATTAAATGAATTGCTGACTATAATGATTCCACTGTATGTTTTTCCTAAACTAAAGAAGCATAGCCAGTTTTCTATTCTTATTTATGAAATTGCATTTTTTTCTTTTATCTAGGCGGAGATGCCCTTGGGATGGTGCTGATGATTGACTGAATGCAACATGTCTTTAAAATAATTCTCACCTGTTATCATATAATAATCATCAGCAACATCACCTGTCATCAATCATCACCAACTTGCCACGAATATCTTCCTCTTGATAACACAACAGCAACAGCAGCAGCAGTAACAACAACAGCAACAACGACAAAAACAGAAAAGCTCGAGTACTTTTCCCGCAAAAGAAATAACAAAAATATCCCGGTCTCACAATACTTATGATACGAACAGTAAACAGGCCTAATTACCAGGTATTGGCAAGATCATTAGATATGCAAAATACGGTGATCCAAAAACACAAAGAGAATATAAATTAACACGGAACACAAAGAAGATAATGAGAGTAATTATGTCCTAACAACGGCACAAAACAATGGATTAACAAGCGTCAGAAATTATGACACAAGAACTCTGTATACACGTCTTGTTAAGGGGTCTTTTATATCCTGGAACTCTACCGTATTATACTGAGGATATTCCAATATGATATAATTCTGTTTTTGATAATGACTCCCCAAACAGAATGGACAAAAAGGCAAAACGTAAAAGAACCTCGCGTTTATCTTAAAAATTATCATTCAAAGAACCTAGTACTAAAATGAAGCCCATAAAGTGTATACAGAACATTGGAATTTTGTGAGGGTACCGCCCCAGAGCAGGCTAGAGGGTATCCAATTAAGCTATACAGACCAGCAGTGGATGTGTACCGATTGTGAGACTAACCCCATACACATCAAACACTCTCGCCTCACTCGCCGTACCTGAAAAAAAACAAAAACAAATTAGTTTGAAACTCCATTAAATAATATGTATCGCTACACAGCTATAACCAAATGTTACATTTATTTCATGCTAAGCAAAAATACAATCCATAACGCATAATATAATCGTCCGACTATAAACATCGAGGGACCCCATCAAATAGAAGTCATCCATAATCCCTAAACCATAACATATACCAACATTTTCTCTTCTCTCTCACCCCCCCCCCCCCCCACGCCTTCTTCTCCTTCACTCGTTGGCCAAAAACCGGACAAAGCCCCCCCCCCCCCCCCCCCCCCCCCCCCCCCCAGTAACCCGATTCCTAGGCCCCATTACCCTCGTCCTCCACCGCACTGTACTGACTCTGTATAGGTTTGTACTTTCTCCGCCGTTGTTTAATTTGTTGAAATAGTTGTTGGGGTAATGTGTTTGTTGAAAAAAAAAAAAAAAAAAATGTGAGAGATAAGCCCACGAAGGGCCTAAGATGCGGATGAGGACGCTCTATGGTACCTCCTCCTGTTGAGATGTAATCGCTTGCCTTTATAAACTTGTTACGGCACGGGTGGGACGTTACCGATGGAGAGATGCATGGCCGACAGCGCAATTCGCTCAGCCGCACGTTGCGGTAATTGGCAACATTCCGGATACAGCCGCCAGGATCTGCATTTCCTTGAATCACGCCATGTTTTGTTGGCGTTTGAGGACTGAGAGGCACTTCCTGGCTGTCCTATCCAGTGATGCCAACTCCTCCTGTCCCGCTTCCCCTTTTCCTTTGCGGAGCCAGAGCAGCAGAACAATTACTACTCGCAAGACGCACTCATACAGATATCCTCTTTGGAAACACTTGTACAAATTTGCTCATGAGTTAAAGTGTATTCTCTGCGTTAAGAACTCATTTGTTGCACTATGTACAAGGCAATCTCTTGAAAATCCTCGCGATCAAAGCATACACACACACACACACACACACACACACACACACACACACACACACACACACACACACACACACACACACACACACACACACACACACATATATATATATATATATATATATATATATATATATATATATATATATATATATATACTGTATATGTGTGTGTGTATTTATATGCATAATTATACATATATTTTTATATATGCATTATATATATATATATATGTATATATATATATATCAAAATATATAAATATATATACACATACATATATATATGTATATTATATATATAAATATATATACATATACATACATGCATATATATACAAATATATATATATATATATATATATATATATATATATATATATATATATATACATACATAGATACACACACACACACATATATATATATACATATATTCATATACACACATACATATATATATATATATATATATATATATATATATATATATATGCATATATATATATATATATATATATATATATATATATATATATATAAATATATATATATATATATATATATATATATATATATATATATATATATACATATATATATATATATATATATATATATATATATATATAACACACACACACACAGATATAGATATAGAGTGAGAGAGACCAATTACGTTCCTTATACTTAATTTACTATATCTAAATACCTCCCGTTAAAGTATTACCACAGTCGAAAGTAATATCAATATTTTTACACGTGAAAATTGGTATGTCGTTCCCGCAGAGTTTCGACCAAAGTCATGTGGTACTGATTAAAGGAGACCTGTTACACTGAACAATGAGTGACGTCTTTGTGATGCGAAAAGAAGAGGGTGTATAATGCATGTTTACACATCTTTAAGGTACAGTAACAAAAGAAAAAAAAAAACACGAACATCAAAAAGTACGCAAACACAATCAAACCGCAGAGTAACCTCCATCTTAAGAAAAAAAATAAAGAAAACTAAAACAATGAGAGTAAGTAAAAACAAACAACAACACCGATAAACAATCACATACAAATCCAGACGCACACACAAGTGTCCCGCCCGTTGCCTACACGGGAGAACGCCTTCCCCGCATGCTAAACAATCATGATAAATGAGGCAATAAAACCGATCGCGAAGGAGCGTCTGTCAACGTGGTGAATTATCCAACCACAACGCGTGTGAGCCCCAGCAGGTCTCCTGGTCTCCTCCACGCAGACACAGGCACGGGCTAAGGCACAAGGGGCGCAGGCATATGTACAGACACAGATGCAAGCTGAGACTAAGGCACACAAGACGCTGGCATTACACACACACACACACACACACACACACACACACACACACACACACACACACACACACAAACACACACACGGGCACAGGTACATACACTGTTGGCCGTCCCTGCAGTTAAGGAAAATAATGATAATGCTGGGCCAATATAGAACCTTGGTCGTGACTAGACTGAGGCTCGGCCGATTCTAACTATAGGTTGCGAGTGAGCATATTAACGAGATGCAGAAGAGTGATGGCAACACTGTCCTGGAGAATGTAACACTGCGACGCTTATACTGATGGAAAGGCAATGATTATAACCCTTGGATTAGTCAAAACTAAGACGGGGCAAACGAGGCCGAGATAATGAATTGGGGAAGCTTGCCTTCGTTACACAATCATCAAATGAGTTCCAAGAAAGAAAGGAAGAAAGGGAAAAATAAAACAATGAAAGACTTAAAATTGCCGGGAGAATTAAGGGTGTAGCCTCTTCTGTTTTTGACGTGTGTGGGGGACAACGAGACCCCAGGGTTCACGCCCATGTTGCTGGTGTCACGCTGGTTGCAGCCTCGGCTACCCAGGCTTTCTACGCCCATTCCTTTCCATTGTCTATTCAAAACCAGGCTTCCTTCATACATATTTTGAACATGGAGCATAAACATACCCGGTAATATCTTGAATATGCACGCACGCACACACACACACACACACACACACACACATAAACACACACACACACACACTTACACTCACACACACACACACTTACACGCACACGCAAACACAAACACACAAACACACACACACACACACACACACTTACACGAACACACAAACACAAACACACACTAGACATAATAATGACTCGACATGCACTAGACATAATAAATCCCAAATCCTAACAGCTCGAAATCAAGCGGCAGAGAGAAGGCTTCCATCCATCCGACTTTCTCCTTCGCCCTTCCACCCCGTAACAAAACACAGACTGCGCGGCCACAAAGTAAACTGCTTATTTATGATACTATTTTTTTTTCTATCTCTCTCTCGGGCTATTCATTCCGCGCGATGCCTCACGGTAAGAGATATGGAGGCAGAGATATACGGGACCGAGACAAGAAATGTTTTTATACACATTGTAGCAGGTGATCTTCTTCAAGTTAAATGAGCCATCCGTTTCAACTCTCAACATCATTCTATTGCAGTTCGCATCCTTATTACAACCACAGACGCGTGGCCTTTGCAACTTCATATGTTTGCAAGACTTATTTGGTATTCTTGTGAAAAGACGCGAAAGACTTACTCTTACTACTACGGCGGTTATAACTCAAATCGGAAACATTTTTGGGTGAATTATGAAAATAAATATGAATTTGGCTTTATGGAAAAAAAAATCTTAAGTCAAGGAGGGACAGGACATAAATCTTCGGTCTCTTGGAAGTACCTCCAAGTATTTCCTACGATAAGCAAAGTAAATAAAGAGACACTTACTTTGACAAAAAAAATAATACTTTTTGTCCGTGAATTCTCTCATCACATAAACGACGAAATCCAATAGATGAGCCTCACATCAGCCTCAATTTGCATGGCCGTAAAAAAATACTTCGAAACAAAAGATCCACAATAAAAAATCCTATAATGATCACTGACACAATTCCGAGCGAACGTCCTGCAATTTGTTGATTAATCGCGATTTTCATCTGTGATTTTGCTTTCGGAAATGGGGAAAATATGCGTATTAAGCGCAGTCGTACACTCCCCATTCGTAGACACACGCACAAGCACCTCCCCCTACCCCTCACCCCCTCCTCCCAGGCGCATAAAGGCCCACCCCCTCCTCCCCCCTCCTCCCCCTCTACAAACAGACCCATCCATCACCCGCAAAGACAGGCAGTACGTGTCTCCTCTGGCAGACGCTGGGTCTCGGCTTAGCTTTCCTGAGAATAAACTAGGATCTTTTGACTCCGAGTAATGATGGCATAATACTTAGAGGTAGGATCCTTTACAACGCTGCCTCTTCACTTATACGCATAGATAATAAAAAAAATCTAATACATATCCACAGCGCAATTTACGAATATGTGCACGTTGTACATCAGCGACAATGCGAGCCTGTAGTAATACACAAGACAAGCTAATCTGCTTAGGTTTCTAATCTTATACGCTTAAGTGTTCACTGGTATTCCTCCTATACTACTGCTGATAAAAATGATAATAACAACGATCATTATCATCGTTCCTTCAGAAATAAAAGCGTCATTGAGGTAGCCTTCAAAATCAAACATATACAAAGACATCGACTAACACACATCCTCTAAATCAGGGACTGACCCAAGACACGTGGATCTTAATCGAGTAAAGTTGATTTCCCTCGCCCTCCCTCCCTCCCTAACTCTCCCCCAATCTCAATCTCTCTCTCTCTCTCTCTCTCTCTCTCTCTCTCTCTCTCTCTCTCTCTCTCTCTCTCTCTCTCTCTCTCTCTCTCTCTCTCTCTCTCTCTCATTTGTTTTTAATTCCCTTTCCCTTGCCATTCGGCCGCGTGTCTGGGGAATTCGGTGATCTAGTCCACGGAAGGAGAGGGAAAGGAAGGGAAGGGAAGGGAGGGGAAGGGAAGGAAAGGAAAAGGAAGAGAAGGGAGACGAAGGGGGGAGAGGGAAGAGAAGGGAAAGGGAAGAGAGAGCAGAGAAAGGGAGATAAAATGGTAAGGACGAGAGGCCAGTGTGAAGAAAGGTGCAAAGAAGGAAGGGAGGAATAAAAAAAAAAAAAATAGGACTGGAGGGAGGGAGAGAGAAAAATGAAGACGAAAGATGAAAGAAGAAGAAGAAGAAGAAGAAAAAAAAAAATAGAACGGAAGGAAAAATGAGGACGAAAGGGAGGAAGAAAGAGGAGCAGATGAAGGGAAGAGAAGAGAAGAGAATTTGGAGAAAATGGCTCGCCTGCAAATGCTGGGGACGAGGGGAAGCAAAATGGACATATCATTCACAATATACACAATATGCAAATACAAAATATCAAAATTGATATATCTGAACGAGAACAAAGAACATCAAAGAGAAAGGTAAATATATAAACTAAATAAACTACAAAGGCTCTCGCATGTATATTAAATTCACATACCATATATATTGGTTATATTCCATTGCCTAATGCACGCGCAACATTACTGTGAAATATCCAGTTGCTCAAACAGTGTTGCCAAAATACCCTAATATCGCACATTGGCTCTTATTGTAACATTAACGGTTCGGCAAGTCATTCCCAGAGACGTTGGTCACCGTGACGTCACAAGAAGCCAACAGCCAATCACGAGCCTCCACGCCCCACCCTCTCTCTTTACACCCTGGAACACAACTAATTATATCTAAATCGAATGGATAAGCCAAAAGAAAAAAAATGAATAAGAAAATATCCCATCCTGACCGACGACTTTTACGCCGATTTATTCTAATCGGGCGAAATCGGCAGCTGGAAGGTAAGCGAAGTCCTCCCCCCGATTGCAGTGCAGGGCAGCGAGGCCATTAACTAGGCGCCGCAGACCCCCGGCCATGATAAAGTTCTCGGAGCCGACTACCGCATGTTTCAACACTCTTTATGGCCCGGCGTTGGGATCCAATGCTACGCCGGCTACCTTCGCCGCGATCACTTTATCTTCCTGAAGGAGACGGCGCCGTTAAGAACTTATTAAATGAATACTGCTATAAGTCGAAGCGAGCGAACGGGTTTTCTTTAAGACTGGTAAAGAGGTTTGAGTAGATTACCGTGCTTTATTGCTTCATAGAAATGCTTTAAGGCTGCTAATTAACATCGATGCAGACTCCATTGGCTCTCTGTTTTTAACTCCGTATATACCGTTTTGTCTCTATCTTACTGCAACAAGCAATCTGTGCATTAGAAATGTCCGACAATATGTTTGTTTTTTTCATTTAGGCACACACACACACACACACACACACACACACACACACACACATACACACACACACACACACACACACACACACACATACCCACACACACATACCCACACACACACATGATGTGTAGATAAGACGGATGCAAAATAGAGGGTAACCGCCTAGCTTAATATCTAATGGTATAGGTGAGAAGATGGGTTAAGACAATTATTCAAATAAGTAAAAATAAGTAAGACAGGCCACAACACCCATACGTAACAAAGACATATGGACAGCCTGTAGGTAAAAGTAAGGTCCGGAAAAAACAAACACAAAGAAAAGATAATGACTCCTTAAAAAAAAAGAGTTAACTCACCATCCCAACATAGAACAAAAGAAGAACGAATTTCAAAAGACTTAAAAGGCAACAGACTGACTCGCAAAGGCCACCATAGCTTAAAATACCACCCTTTTTTTTTTAACCCTTCGATTAAAAATAAACATCACCAAAGACACACTCTTCGCCGCAATCAATCTCCCTCTAAATTAATAAAACATCAAATGCTTTAGAATCTGAGAGAAAACTGAAGTAGAGATAAAATGATTCAAGTTGTTTTCCTTGTCTCTGTCTCAAAGGGGAGTGGCGTTACCTTAACAACACTTCAGCTGCCAATCTCCCATTCAGTCTCCTGCTGTCACTTGCTCTTTCTTCCGCGAATACGCTCCTATTATGTGCGCAAACAACGGTCTTGGTTTCGCTTTGCTGCTGAGAGAGAGAGAGAGAGAGAGAGAGAGAGAGAGAGAGAGGGAGAGAGAGGGAG
>BOPN01003386.1:107500-120000 GCA_017312705.2 Penaeus japonicus | reverse complement strand
AGAGAAAGAGAGGGAGAGAAAGAGAGAGAGAGAGAGAGAGAGAGAGAGAGAGAGAGAGAGAGAGAGAGAGAGAGAGAGAGAGAGAGAGAGAGAGAGAGAGAGAGAGAGAGAGAGAGAGAGAGAGAGAGAGAGAGAGAGAGAGAGAGAGAGAGAGAGAGAAAGGCGAAAGGAGACGACAAAAAAGAGAGGCAGTTACAGAAACAGCAAGAACAACAACAGAAGAATATCTTTTATCCTTACTCTACCTAGGCGTCCCTTCTCCTCGATAAAAAAATCTATTACCCAAGGACAATCCAAATTGTTATAGCTTACGGAAAACAAAAACAAAACATAAGGTTCACACTTATCTATAATGTACCCTGGGTGTGGATGGTGAGATGGTTAACGCTGCGGTTTTAAAGTTAGTGGAGCAACAACGTTAAAATGTGGTGTGTGTGTGTGTGTGTTTCCCCGGCAATCTATGAGTGTGAGTTTAGCCGGATTATCGCGTTTAAACGAGAACAGGAGAGTTGCCAGTTGCATCTAAGGAAAGAATATGGTTCTGATGCATAATGCCTAATTGAGGCTATACTTGCACTGCACTACCGTCGGTTCCGTGCATTAGGCTTTGTTCTGAGTCACTCTATCAAATAATTAATGCATGATTCATTGTTCCTTTTCGAGCGCCTCTTTGAAAAAGTTAATGCACGTACGTGTGTGCAACGCTCCTCCTCTCCCATCTCCTCCAAGCAGAGTCCTTGTTCCTTTGTCTCTTCTTAAGCCAATATTGAGCGACATCAAGCCCTGCGCCAGAGCCTGTGAGGAGGGCTATAGCAGAGACGGATGAACTGGGGTTGTCTTTCACTTTTCGCGTCACTCGGGAATCATTTCATCCATCCTACTCATTCAGGTGGCTACTCTTAAATGCGTGGCTTTAGGTCATTCACTGAAGCCATAATATGTGATTTCTCGTGTCTCCCTTACAAGAGAATCACACTTACGATGAGTATAACCTCCTCTCAATAAATATATACGAACCACCAGGACGCCCCTTCCAAAGAGAGATCGGTACCGACGTCGGTTTCAAAGAAGCAGCATAATTCCTCCGACAGACAGCGAACGACTGTAAAATGGATCTTTCCCTTAAGATCCCCCCGAGAGAAAGGCAAACACGCCAGCCCAGCCGAGAGAAAATGATGTGGGTCCCAGTGACACCCTGGAAGAGAGGTCAGCGCCACGCCAATCATGCAGCCATCAAGTTCACGCCCTCGCGCCCACGCCCTCGCCCATGCGTCACTCTTTCTCTCCTCTAAACTAGACCACTTGTCACCTGAGACGCGATGCCACACACTTCGCCGGTCCATCGCCCCGTGTATGACGCGTCTTAATGAAAACTCAAGCTGTATCAGCCCAGTTGATTCATGCTTGCTTAAAGTGTAACATGAGTTTATCACGGCGTGTGCAACCAATCTTGTACAGTCGTGTAAACCAACATTTTTCTTCCTATTCTAACCAAAAGATCATAAAATCTACACTTGCAATGAGTGTTCACCTTGTAGACGGTGTCCTGACGACGTTTTACAAGGCAGCTCCTCCTGCATCGGGTTAAACGGTACATGGAGAGACTAACATGGATCCCTGAGTCACCTCCCGTTGGCTTTGTTCACCTCCTGCCAACATGCACCTGTATGACCTAATTTTGTAAATATATTTATTTGTAGTCTGTTCTACATCGTACATTGAACTTTCACACCACACACATATTCTGCTATTTTCCTCGGCTATGCTTCCTTTGCCCAACATCTGTACAAACAATCGCATTGGGTCAAACGGGATTCCTTACACCCGCAAAAACATTCTCAAAAATACTGCACACACAATTCACACTGCAGTATAAATAAATGTATATATTTGAAGAAAAAAAAAACGCGCTAATTTCTTACTCGTTTCCAACCTTCGGTATGACCCTTATCTCAGCCGTAATATATCCAGAATAAAGAGAGAATGGCACCGAGTGATGAACGAGCAAGAAAGAAAGAAAGAAAAAAAGTGGGCCAGCCTCATCACCCACCACAGCGCGTCAACCTCATTAAGGCTCCATTTACCGCGCTGCAAGACCCCGTTCAAGGAAGGACTTCGCAGGACAATAAAACGTCCACATCGAGACGCGTCCACACTAGGGCCGAACCGCCGGGGGACGCCGGACACTCGCCTACAATTATCTAAATGGCACAGTGACATCACCACAAGGGAGCCCCGAACACGGCGCCAGTGACACCAACACCCTTGTCTACAACCGGGGATCTTATCTAGTACCCGAGTCTGCTGTGCGTCTAGTTCTCTGATATCTCTCTGGTCCAGCGGTGCCTCTAGGACAGTGAATAAATGATGCTGGAAATAGGCAGGTGTCGATAACACTTAACAAGGGAAAGTGAAGAAGTGAAACACAGATTGACAGATAGATAAAAGCTCTGTGTGTGTTTGTGAGAGAGAGAGAGAGAGAGAGAGAGAGAGAGAGAGAGAGAGAGAGAAAGAGAGAGAGAGTTATGGTACCTCCATCTTGGCAGTGTCTCGAGGGAAGAAAAAAAAAGAGAGGAAGCTAACACTATCGTCTTAACAAGAACCAGAAGTTTAGTTGACTTCTGAACATTTTTTCCCCATCTTACGGGAGGCTGGAAACCAATATCTTCCGAAATGTCGTCGAAAGACCTCTTGGTGCAAAAACGGGTCTCGGCAGCAGTTTTAGAAACTTGTAAAGACTTGTTGTGGCCTCACTTATCATTAGAAAGCGTTCGGAAGGGGACTCACTGCTGCTACTTCCACGAAAAGAAATACAACGGCGTGTCACTCACATACGGTGATGCGGACTGACTAAGATATACGACCATTTCATCATGGAAGTGAGGCCTAAAAACATTAAAAGACATCAAAAACATATTAACAACGCTGTTAGATGTAACAAGAAAAAATATGGAGTTAGTAGATTCAAGGTATTCGATTTAGTTAAAATCATTTGTCACTTATTTCGGAATGTATTTTATATTCTAAAAAGGATATCGAAAGTAAACTGTGTGTGTTCAGGTGTGTGTGTGTGTGTGTGTGTGTGTGTGTGTGTGTGTGTGTGTGTGTGTGTGTGTGTGTGTGTGTGTGTGTGTGTGTGTGTTTATGTCTGTGCGTATCTGTGTGTATGTTTGTGTGAGTGTGTTTTCTTGCCAAAAATATAGAGATTAAAGGACAAAACTATGCCAAATGAGTTGATGAAAAGGTAAAAAGGTAAAATCTATGTAATTCACATATAGATCGTAAGAGAAAAAAGGACAAAGATAGAAATATAAATATGTAGTTGGATCAAAAGATAGAGGTAGAAGTAGAGGTAGAGATAGATCGATAGAATGGGAGAAAAATAAAGTTAGAGATAAATATAGATTGATTGATAGATAGACACACAGATAACATAAAAGAGAGCGAAACCGAAAAAAACAACAACAAATAAACGCAACCTCACCCAAATCAGACATCAAAACCCAGAAATCCTTTCGGAATCAACTTGGCCCCAAGAAGGAAAAGAGAACGAAGACCCCCGTAAACCCTCACAGTGGACATCCCCTCATCCCGCTCCCCTCAAACCGATCCTGCTTATCGGAATCTCCTGCAGGAATAAATCTTCCGCCGATTCACAGTAATTACGCGGAATCATTAAATCCTCGTCAATAATTCTTTATCTGCGCCTGGGACTGATAATGTCCCCCCTGGAAAAGAAATGGAGGCAGGGAGATCCGGGCATCTGTTGAATTATCAGCTTGCAGCGGAACCTCGGAAAGGGGGGGTGGAGGGTAGGGTAGGGTGGGGTGGGGTGGGGTGGGGTGGGGTGGGGTGGGGTGAGGTGGGGTGGGGTAGGGGGCGGCTGGGTGGGGTAAACGAGGAAGGAGAGCGAGGGGGGGGGGGGGGGGCAGGAAGCGAGAGGGGGAGTAAGAAGGAAGGAGAGCAGAATTAAAGAAACAAGATGGAGATGGGAAAAATAATGATCATGAAGAAGATGAAATAAATAATAATAATGAAGAAGAAGAAGAAGATGAGGAAGAAGAGAGAAAAAAAGAAAGAAGAAGAGGAGAGAGGACGAAAGAGGAGGAGAGTCAAAAGGGGAAAAACGAATATTTAAAATGGTGTTGATGGTGTTAGCGGATGCGTCTAAGGTAACGAGATAACACAGACGAGGGGGGAGGGGGAGGCCACGGGAGGGCAAAGGGGGGTAAGGGAAGAAGGGGGGTGTCAAAAATAGTGTAAACAAAGACAGAAGGGAGAGGTGGAGGAGGGGGGTAGTGAGAGTGGGAACCTGAGGAGCGAAGGGGTGAGAGAGAGAGAGAGAGAGAGAGAGAGAGAGAGAGAGAGAGAGAGAGAGAGAGAGAGAGAGAGAGAGAGAGAGAGAGAGAGAGAGAGAGAGAGAGAGAGAGAGAGAGAGAGAGAGAGAGAGAGAGAGAGAGAGAGAGAGAGAGAGAAAGAGAGAGAGAGAGAGATAGAAAGAGAGAGAGAGAGAGAGAGAGAAAGAGAGAGAGAGAGAAAGAGAGAGAGTGAGAGAGAGTGAGAGAGTGGGAGAGAGAGGGAGAGAAAGAAAGAAAGAGAGAGAGAGAGAGCGAACTCAAACAGAGAAAAGGGAGATGAAGGGAAAGGTGTTAAGAGAGAACGGTTAAAAGGCTTGAGAGTGATTGAGAGAAGAGGAGTGGCCAGATGGATGAAAGTGAAGAACAGGTCAGGTGAATTTATACACGACGCAAAAAACAAAACAAAAAAAGTGCTAGAAGGGCGGAGAATAAAGACATACGGGAATGGGAAATCGGTTCGTAAAATGAATTTCACTGGCAGAGGGAAACATGGAGGCTCACTTGGCCAGAAAATTGCAAAGCGAGCAAACAAACGGAATTATACAACAAAGGAAACTGTTTTAGTCAAGGAACATTATTCAATAAAAAGACTAGCTTGTATTAACACTGCGAGCGCTGCCGGTTATGCTACTATGCCACGAAATAATAGGATATACTTGAAAACTCATACATTCAGTTGAACGAAAGAATACAACAATAACAGCAAACAACAACAATACATCCAGTAAACAAACACTACAAGATCAAATAGAAATAACGCTTAATATTGCGATTAATATTGATGCCGAGGTTCTATTATCATAGTCATAAAAAAAAATCGGCCAATGCAGTTAAAACTTTCGCTCAAAAGTTATCATATGCCAAAAAGTGATTATTTCGAGTGGTAATATGAAAGGGCTAGCTATGTGTATAATGCATATAATGTTTACTAAATGTAGTGAGCGAGAGCCACTGCTCACCACTAATGCATCGAGTGATTTGAATCGCCGATACAGTGAATGGATTGGACACTGTTCAAAAAAGCAAACTATACCCTATTAATGCGTGTAGCAAAACATGAGTTAATAATGTCTGAGATGAAGTGACTACACTTCACTCGTCCCCTAGCGTGTAATGAGATTAAAATTCCCCCATAGACCCGATCCTACTTAACGAAAAGGAAAAAAACAACAAAAAAACACACACACAATATCAATTAATCCGTCCATTCCTTTCTGGAGGAGGCGGGCCATAGCCGGCGTGTCTAGGCCGCGGACAAACGCTTCCTAATAGGATCGAAGGGACACAATAGCTCCTCTAAAGTAATTGGGGAACACAATACCCGCACTTCGACAACCCATTTCTAGAGTAACAACAATTCCGAGGTGTCTCTTCCCTCGCGCCGGGGCAGAGAAAGTGCTACGGGGATGAATGGTGATCGGTGAATAACAAGAGAGAAAATAAGTTAAAAAAAAACGGAAGGAGGAAGGATAATCGATCGGAATAGACCGAGGTGTTAAGGGAGTATTGGCGACAATTTCCCCTCGCTGCGCTCCCCTCCCCCGCTTTTTCCGAACCAACGACCAGCTGATGGATTAAAACCTGGTCTAGCGGGCCACCATTCCCCGCTCTGTGAGGCTCTGGCAGCAGCTCCCTTCGCTTTGCACCATTCGGGTGTTTGCCGACCACCTGCTAAATCATGGGCCTCTATGGGATGCATTGCCATAACTCACTTACGACCGCCAGATGGGACTCATCGATTCTTCAAATGCTGTCGACGTTATACTAGGTCAGAGACACCACGATAACGAGTACGTCGCGACAACGTCCAGAGTCCATGACCTTTCCCGCTGGTGCAGGATTTACCTCCCCACCGCCATGACTCTCCTCTCTTGATCGCAGGTTGGGGCCTCAGGTCGCATTAGGGCTGCCTTATCTGATGCAGACACCTTTTATACTGAAACACACACACGCACACACACACACACATACACACACACATACACACACACATACACATTCCATTAAATCACAGGTTTGCTAATGTGTTCATAAAAAAATCAACCCAACTTTTGAATCGCAAACTATATACAAAAAACAGGTAGATCAACGGTTGGTTGGCGACATAATTACAATAATTACATAAAGTTAAAATTCACAGAATACAGGATCAAACAAAAATAAATAATTAAATGTGAAGTATACCTCACACGGAATATAAAACACACACACAACTTAATGACTCTTGCTCATCAAAGTCAAGGAACATTCCAATCTCCGTGATCAGGAAACTACAGCTCAAAATCCAAAAATCCTTGAAGTATTTACAAAAATAAACTACAACACAGAAAGAAAACCCTTTCCATACAACATTACTGGAACTCGGACAGCATCAGCTATCAAAAAAAAAAAAAGTTATTTCAGGTCTTAAATCTATCCACTACCCAGCACACAGGGCTTTGAGATTCCCTCTTCGTTGGTAATGCAAGGAAGGGTAGCAGTGTGTCCCTAAATCCCCGTACATAATCCAGACGTCTTGTTTGTTCAACATTCACACACGAAACAGGTGCAGTGAAGGGCCAGGATACGCATGTGGTGGAATTAGAGGGAAGGGGGAGTGAGTGAGTGAGAAAGAGAGGGAAAGAGAGAGAGAGAGAGAGAAAGAGAGAGAGAGAGAGAGAGAGAGAGAGAGAGAGAGAGAGAGAGAAAGAGAGAGAGAGGAAGAGGGAGAAAGAGAAAGGAAGGGAGACAGGGATGAAGGAGAGGAAGGGAAGACGGAAGGAAGTAAGAAAGGGAGGGAGAGAGAGAGAAAGAGAAATAAACAAAGAGACAGAGAAAGAAAAGGGGGGTGGAGTATGGGAGCCGCGCAAAGAGGTGACACTTGCTCCGTCACTCTCAACAGCTGTCCAACTCCCCATTTTTCAACAGTCCCCTTCATGTCCTCCCTCATACATTTACATGTGAATGACAAACTAGACAAATATGGATCTCAATTCTTTTTTTTTTGCAACTCGTGAAAAATTGGGGGTTCAAATTCCCAGCAATTGCCAATAGATACAATTTAGTCAACCGGCAACCCTGTAACACACGCTGAAATATTTTGCTCGCAACGATATTTCGATATAGTCCACCATTTCGCGATGATCATGAAATATATCTAGCTCATATTTCTGAGGCAACTTTTCAATCACAAATTTCTCCCTTTGGATATGCAAGAATTGCGATGCGCATTGGCGGTGGCAATCTGCGCGGGCGCGCGCACGCACGCACGCACGCACGCACGCACACACACACACACGTACGCACGCACACACGCGCACACTCGTAAACACACACACGCAAGCACACAACATATATAATTTATCTATTGATCTATTTAAAGACGGGGATAGGATGGGGGAGGAAGCACTCATTCAAATATCAGTCTAAAGGGCAAGGGAGATGTCACGACTCATTAATTTTCGTTCACCTAATCAACAGCTCATTAGCCCCCGCCCCCCCTCCCCCTGCCACCGATGCAACTGACATCAGTGTTGAGGTTCATGGACACTTTCGACTTCGTCTTGATCACCATCATCACCACTACGGCATCGCTCCCTCATCACGACTGCGAACTCTATCAGCATAACTCCCCTCACCACAAAGGCATGTCCTCCTCTTCCTCCTCCTCCTCCTCTTCTTCTTCTTCTTCTCCCCCTCCTCTACCCCTTTGCCCTCCACCACCACCTCCACCTCTTCCACCACCCCCACATCCACTTCTTCCACCACCTAAACCTCCTCCACCACCCCCACCTCCACTTCTTCCACTACCTCCTACTCTCTTCCACCCCCACCTCCACCTCTTCCACCTCCACCACCACCTCTTCCTCGTCCGTCCCACGACAAAAGCTTCGCCATAAACGGCCGGTCGGCAAACAAGGGTAACACTTGCCCCATCAGCCTAATAAGCGGACCTTTATGGCCATAATCCACTCATTGCTAGCAAATAAATTCTCAGCAAGGGGATCCCTCGGGTGTTTGTGGAGGGGGCGGTGGAGGAGAACCCGAGAGGGAGGGAGTAACGTGAGGATGATTAGGAGGAGGAGGAGGAGGTGGAGGAGGAGGATGATTAGGAGGAAGAGGAGGAGGGAGGGAGGGAGGGAGGGAGGGAGGAGGAAGAAGATGAAGAAGAGGAGGAGGAGGAGGAGTATGGGGGTGGATGAGAGGGTAGGAAGAGAAATAGGAGGAAGGAGATGAATAGGAAGAGGAGGAGGAGGAGGAAGATGAGGAGGAGAAGGAGGAGGAGAAGGAGGAGGAGGAGGAGGAGGAGGAAGAAGAGGAGGAGAAGGAGGAAGTAGAAGAAACAGAGGAGAAGTAGGAAGAGGAAAAAGAAAAGGAAGAGGATGAAATTGAGGAGGACGAAGAGTAAGAGTGAGAGGAAGAGGAGAACGAGGGGAAAGGCGAAGGAGGGGACGAGGGAACGAGAGAGGAATACATAATCCGACGAGAAAAAGCCGGGAAAATCGAAGAAAACGTTGGTGCAAGGGAAGACCCTAATGAGTTGCGTAAAACGTTTTTGATGCGCGCGATACAAAGGAGATGGATGGTCCCTTCCGTGCGTCTACGCTTACATAATGCGTTTATCCGTCAGCGCCTGCGATTACACTTGCATGAGCTTGTGTATTTTGTGCGTGTATGTACGGGTACTATACATTTATATGTATATATATGTATGTGCGACTAGTGATTATGCAGGGTGCAATTTGTTACTCATGTTTAAGTATTTTAACATGCATGTTTGTGTGCATTTTATGTTATATGAGCGTAATCTAACGTAATATGCGTATATATTTTTCACAATCACATTGCAAAAAAGTCTATGAACAGTACACATACATATTCAGACACTATACAAACTATACACAAATATTTCCATGGATATACATACATATATATATATATATATATATATATATATATATATATATATATATATATATAAGAGAGAGAGAGAGAGAGAGAGAGAGAGAGAGAGAGAGAGAGAGAGAGAGAGAGAGAGAGAGAGAGAGAGAGAGAGAGAGAGAGAAAGAGAGAGATAGAGACAGAGAGAGAGACAGAGACAGAGAGAGAGACAGAGAGAGAGAGAGACAGAGAGCGAATTCCTTGCCAGGGGTGACTAGTGGCATCAGCTGGCAGTCCTTATTGTCATATTACCTTTATAGACGGAATGGAGTGTTTATCTGCCTTTGACATACGAATAAAATTCATTTGTTAACCACGTTAGTTATATACGATCACACACACACACACACACACACACACACACACACACAGGTTTTCGATAAGAAAAACATTCGAAAAATAAGGCGATACAGTAAAGACGCCCCACTGAAGGGAAAGGCATTAACTGTGTAAACGTCAGGAAAAGCAGACATAAAGTGTTAGCAGTCGGTTGTGAGGGGAAGGAAAGAGGAGAAGAGGGGAGGCTTAGGGGGCAGGAGAGGGGAAGGGGGAGGACAATGAGGGTAAAGAAGAGGAGGGAAAATAGTGGAGAGGAAATAGGGGGCGTCTGAGAAGAAAATAGGTGGAAATGTAGAGAGGGGAAAGAGGAAAGAGGAAAGGGGAGAGGGACTTAGGAAAGGGAGAGGAGAAAGGGACGGATAAAGGGGAATGAAGAAAGTACCGGAGAGAGGGGAAAGGAGAGAGGAACGGAAGAGAGGGGAAAGGGGAAAGGAACGGAGAGAAGGAAAATATCAGAAGAGAAAGGGGGTAAGGCAAGGGTACAGGGTGGATGGAAAAGTAATCGGGAAAACATTAGGACTTCTTTACCAATAAACGTACTGGAAGTGGGGGTGAATAAATGAAGAGAGATAGGAAGAACAAAGAAAGATAGGGATAATTAGATATGCGGATAAAAATGGATAGGTAGATAAATAGATCGTTAGATAGATAGATAGGGAGAGACAGTGAGAGAAATGCGGGGGCCGAGGGAGGCAACAGGGAGAGAGGGAGATCCACTAATTAGTTTATTCGGAGTCTGTATTGCGCCCTGAACTGTAAAATGTTAAAAGCTACCGAGCCAGAAATATTTCCTCTCGAAATTCTACAATAGAAATGAAAGAATATACCCACCCACCCCTAAAAAAATCTACTCGGAGATTTGGATATTTGTTTAACCCTTTCTTTTGCTATTTTTGGGGGGTCCTTTTACAACTAACAGTAATTTAACATAAGGAAAATCCCCTCCTCGTTAGGAAACAGCTGTGTGGGTAACTGTATCAGCATTTCTCTTGGTCGTGTCCTTATTCCTTCGACCCTTAAGCCTCATGTTTTATGGTTACTTAAACATTCTTGGATTAACTCAACGTTGGAATCCCTGCGCACCGTGAGAAAAATGTCATCGCATTCAGCCAAGGGTAACTAAATAGTAGTCTATTTTAGAAATGTACTTTGTCTAGTTTATTATATTTTCCAAAATGGTGATCTTTCATTTGTTTTTCTAGTTTAATTCCTGACAGCACAGCGTCAGGAAATTGTCATACCACTGTTTAAAGAGTAACTAAATAAAAAATGTATTCTCAGGGATGTAATTCGAATAATTAAGTTTATAATTTTTGAAAATTACGTGTCAAGCTTTCACTTATTCTTCTCCTGCGCACCGTGAGTAAAATCATCCTATCCGGCAAAGGGTAACTAAACAGCAATCTATTCTTAAAAATATAATTCGTCTAATTTATTACATTTTCCAAAACAATAAGTCAGTCTTTCATTTACTGAGGTTCTTCTCGTGTGATTCTCGTACATGGGGTCTCCGGTGTTTCGCAAGGACCTCGCGAGATGCCGCTGCCGTCACCGCCCTTCGCGCCCCACGCCGTCCGTCGGCAGGTGACGCGGGTGCCGGGCGGGCGAGGCCAGGTTACCGCGTGATGGGTTGCACGGGAGGGCGGGCGGTCGGGCGGAGCGGGCGGCGTCTGGTCGCTCGCCGTAACCTAAGCTGCCAGCTGGAGGTGACGCGGTGTATGGTGTCCTCTGCTCATTATCACGCATCACGCCATCGTCACATCATCACCCCCATGACACCACTTTCATCACACCTCTGTCTTATGGAGAAAAAAACAGCTGCACCATGGGAGTGGTGACGTCACACCCGCGAGCAGACCACTCTACCTTTGCAAGCGCTTTCATCCTACAATCCTTTGCTTGTATCACGGCACTCGGCATACCAACTACATCACCTCTAAATCTACAAAGTAAATCATGTTAGTCTTTTAAATACTATTCTGCTTAATGTGCGGACGCCAAGAGGACTTTATCATTAAATCTAGAAATGCTGTTAAGGAATGTTCATTCCTTCATTATGAGATATGTCGGTGCTGCTTTGATTGCAAACTGGTTTAGCCTGTTATCTTGCCCGAAGCGTAAACTGCCGTTTTTGCCATTCTTAAATCTTATTTTACTCTTAGGTGCGCTACTTAACTGCCGTCGAAATACAAGAAAGTATCGGAACGCAATTACCAGAAGTGACTCAGAGCCATCATGATCAAGGACCATAATTATTTTATCAACGATAAAGCCATTACTGATGGCGCAAGGAAGAGTACCCTCGCGGGTGCAGTTCACGGCTTTCAAAAGCTCATGTTACCCAGCTTCGCACCATCGCCTGCTGCTGGTCGACACCTCACACCCCTTCCCCTGCCCACACCCCTGCCCGCGTCCCTGCCCCCGCCCTACCTCCTCTGCTGCTTTCCCCGCCGTCACCAGCACACAGACACCTCGCCGTAACGCAGGTGACGGCATCAAAACATTAAGACTCGAAACGCCACGCTACACGTAATTCCGCGAGGCCGAAGCGCCGATACGTGGTGACGGAGCAGCGTCAGACTCCGACCCACATGGTCACCTGATAGCGCAGAAGCCCCCTCTCTCCGCTCCTCTTTGTCCACCCTTCACACCCTATTAGATCACACACACCGGCTCCTATTCACTGCGGCAACCTGCAAAAACTTGGCTTAGCACTATGCCAATGGCTGGATTCCTATTATAGAGTGCGGGATGTGCAGCAATGTTCACAGCTTCATTGCCTTTGGAATTAATCATCCGTCTCCGAGCGCGCCATACTGGATCGCACTGTCATCAGTCCTACGAAAAAAACTTCAACGGCGGGTAATCTGTTTTAATTGCGGT
>BOPN01003386.1:92500-102500 GCA_017312705.2 Penaeus japonicus | reverse complement strand
ACAATGGCGATGGTGTGGGATTCCTAACAATAGTGCTGCTTCGTGAATTTCTAAAGACTGTATACTATTCCAGAGGGAATGAGGAATTCCCAAGAAGGAATTCTGCCGATCTAGCTTCCTAAACATGGTATTGACCAAGTTCTAAATGGTACTTAAATGGGCTTCTAAAAGTAACACCTATCCATTAATTTACTAAATAGCATCTCTCGCGACCTTTCTAAAATAAATAAATCTGTCTTTTTTCTAAATGGTATTTATTATTTCTGTATAGTATTTATCACGATCTTTCTAAAATGGTGCCTGTCTATTTCTAAATGGTGTTTGTTACGTTCTTTCTAAAATGGAAACTTACGGACTCACTAAACATGGTATCTATCACGAGCTCTCTTAAAGGATGATAACCTTTTAAATGGATCATAAACATGGCTAACCTAGTCACTTGCACGAACAAGTAATTTCAACGAGAGGAATGCGCGAGGCAATGGCAAAGCTTCTATCAACGATAACAATCATGGCAAGAATGATAGTGAATTGATATCTGGAACAATAACTATGATATCGTTCGATGACATAGCATTAAGGAACGATACATTTGCTGAACAGCTTCACGACGTCTGTCCCTGTAAGGACAGATTAAAGGGATTCTTGTGAAATATCGTGTTCTTATTTGTGGATCAAATATTCTAGTAAAATACCTACTGGTGATCATGTATCGTCCGTTTCAATAATCTATTAAAAGCGAAATCAACTAATATCCTAGCGAAGTATTTGAGTCGATTTTAAAAGAAATTTCATGAAATAAAGATACCGGTATTCTGCACGATTCCTATCCTTTGGGTCTTATTTCACTGACTCATGTATCCATCTCTACAATGACTTGCACTATAAATGTTAGTAATTCCAAATGGTATCTCTGGCTCTCAACACGCCTACGGGAATCTGACCGACCAACGCTGTGGCTACCGAAGGGACGTCCAAGTTTATGGCGTCGTTGAACCGGCTTGCTCACCGACCCGCTGTGAAACGCCTTGCAGGTGAACAATTTTTCTTCGATTCAGGGGGAAAAAACGCCAGGAAGCCTCGACGGGTTTCATCGCATGAGTTTCGTCTCGCTGGTGGATATATTCACCCAGACTCTATTTACCCACTGTGCTATTTACTCTATATTTCTCTTGGACAACAAATACGACCTGAGATTTGCCCTATACACATACACATCCAAATACAAAGACCGTCTATCTGCTTGGTAAACCGTATTTCGTCAGGCTGTTTCGCTCGGGACGTAACATTTCCTGCCTATCAAATGCTTTCCTCCTATAACGTCGACACACGCCATTCCTCCTGATTGGTCAAGTCGCCTCCGCCAATCACGTCAATCTAGCTCGCGGCGTCCACCAATCACAACCGGCCCCGCGGGATCGGATCATTTAGTGGGAAATGAGGGACGCAAGAGTGTCGTCTATCTAACCCAATCTTAAGGAAGCCCGTGAAGTGAGTCAGAATAGCATGAAAATTTCGGAAAAAGATTTTTAGATAAGAGACGGCCTGGTCTGAGGTGCGTGTGGGGGAAGGGGGTGGGGGGAGGAGGGGCTGTGCGATTCGTGTGTGTCAGGTTGTTACGAGGAAGTCATTCATTCCAACTGCAATCGTGGAAGAGTTTCGCTTTAAAAGCCTTGTGAGAAAATTCCTTTAAAATTCTATATAAGTATATATTATAAATATATTGAACACACATACACACACATACACATACACACACACACACACACACACACACACACACACACACACACATATATATATATATATATATATATATATATACATAAATATATATATATATTTATATATATATCACACACACACACACACACACACACACACACACACACACACACACACACACACACACACACACATATATATATATATATATATATATATATATATACATAAATATATATATATATTTATATATAATTATGTGATGCCCTCACAGCAAATCTAAACAGGAAGGCGTTTTAATTGCCTAGTGTTCGGTAGGGTGTCTGATGAACAGCAATCTAAAACATAATAACGCCTGGATTTAAAGCCGAAGTTCCATTTTTGAACATCCACCTGGACAGCACATCAGCAGGTGATGGCGGAGTAACAAGGTTGGGCGTCGCTATCACAAGCTTCTTTAACAAACTCCTTCCGGCACTCCACTTTCCACCAAGGGAAGGAAAAATCCGGATCAAGTTAAGGAAGAAGAAAAAAAAAGTAAAAAGAAAAAAAGGGGGAACAAAATACTTTTGAAAATATGCTAAGGAAGAAGTACCATGGGGTGATAACCTGAATTAGCAATCGAGGAGGAATGCCAGTTTCAGCGCGTCCGGCATTGCAGAGCGCACGCCGTTGCAAGAACACAGCGCAACAACGCAAATAGCCCGCACCCGCAGAGCCTCGACCTGCCCATCATTCGTCTCTTGGACTGCATAAACATTTTTCTCGAAGACGAACTTTTAAACAAACCGTCTGAGTGTTTAGAAGGGAAGGGAAGGGAGCTACGGTGGGTCCCACGGTGATACACAGTCCTCGTCTTGGTATCAAAGTTTCCTTGGGAGATTTCTGTTTTTTTTTTCTTCCTTAATGCGGTATATAATTTTGTATATTGTATTCCATCTTCTGAGATATCTGTTCACTGTTGTCAATTATCTCGATTTTTTCCCCCTCCCTCCTGCATCGCGTTATCAACTATGATTAAAATGTAATGTATCTTCCTTGTCTTCGTAAGTAAGAACACGTCCTGCCACTCCGCTGTTGACTCCATTACCTTAAATACTTTCCTGGATTCCTCGAAAGAGGCACCAACGTTATAAAATATGCAACGGTGACTTTGCAACATTTTTATGTCCTACTTATCCATTCCGTCTTCGGGAGCGAATACTAAGTACCCTCAGGAATAATGAATGATGATAATTTCGAAAATGAATATTAAATCAAGGAAGTCTCGGGTCTTGCGAACACTATACAAAAGCGGGTCATGAGTTGCATCTATTACTGATGAGGAAATATTTTCGAATCCGAGGCAGAAGGGGAGAAAAAAATAAGCAGAAGATAGAGCCAGAATCAAAATATCTTAATTTATTTAGTTATCTAATGGAATTCATTTATGCAACAAGAATTTCCTTCCATTTGACTAATGATGCCGATTAGCATAACCAAAACAAATCTCATGTTTCTTTCATGCGAACCAAATCTCATCAGAACTGGAGTTATGAGTAATGACTTGCAAGAGAGAATGAAGAATGAGACACAAAGGGGGAACTAGAGAATATGCAAGGACGGGGAAGGGAGAAGCGGAGAAAAATAAAAGCAAAATAGTAAAAAGACGAGGAGGGGAAATAGCAAAATAAGAAGACTGAAAGAAGAAACGTGTGTAACATATGACAAGAAAAAAAAGCGAGGTTCAAAATAAAATGACTGATGAAACTAGATGTAAATACTACTACTATTTATAATAATAACATTAATAACAGTAATAATAATAAAACCAACAGTAACAATGATACTACTACTACTACTAGACTTACTACTAAAAATAATAATAATAAACTAGAGACCATCTGGATAAGAATTTCTCCCACCCGTTCTCAACACCCCCCCCCCCCACCACCACCCTCGAAGGATACCAACACCGCATCCTAAATTCATCCGCTTTCTCGCCGCTGGCCCTCGCCAAGCACTCTCGCCAAGATCCTTCAACATACTCCCCAGGGACCTCGATCACTGCCCTGCCATTCCAAAAATATTTAGACTTCTTGATGCCTAGACTAAACAGCGAGTCCATACTTCACTCTGGCAGGGTGAGCATTCATACTTGAAGTGAAATTGTAAAAATAAACCATTTCAGTGGATTTTAAAAAATATCAATAACGATCCATTAGGGAGTTTGTAATCATATGCTTTGGACAGTATAGAAAACCAGAATATATGTATATATCAAATCATTCTCATCCGAGAATTTCGTTCCCATCGCTTGCCATGTGACAAAACGACACCATACATATTTACATATTCGTTGCCATAGCACCTGGTCCATTATGACAGGTGGCAGCGGGTGTGGTACCCAGTTTACTCAATAAAACACGATTAAACTGCTAATTATATCTAAAGACACATGCCAGGTAGGACATGTGGTTCCTCGGGGCTTGTACCGGAAGTGGGGACATCCGGGAAGGTGATGGGAGTTGGCTTGCAGGCTGTAGGGCAGGCTGTGCCTAGAAGGCGAGAGGGAAGGAGGAAGAGGAAAGGTAGAGTTAAACTGTTTTTGTTTTTGTGTGTGTTTGTGTTTCTCAGGAGTGAGAGAGAAAGAGAGAAATATAGATAGATAGATAGATAGATGCAGATAGATAAATAGAGAGAGAGAAATATAAATTGATAGATAGTATATATAATTTATATAAATATAGATAGATAGATAGAGAGATAGAGAGTGGAAAAAAATATTTGTGAAATATTCTGGTGAATGCGCTTCACTTTTTGATGTCCAGCAGAATAGCTAATATCGACTGCCATGGCTTTTGCATAACTATTTTCTTATGATCAGTAACTTTTACAATAAATTAACGATAAAATTACGGTAAAAAGTGAACATAATAAAAACATGATAATAATTTCATAAATATTTAGTTCCCCACTTACAAATTGTGTAAATATCCCGATCTTTTTTTTTTACATTGTACAGTAAAATGAAAAAAAAACTCACATCTCGATCCCGACTCCATACACCCTCACCCTCACCATAGGAAACCATAACTCAAGACCATCCACTTACGTCTGGCACCCCTGTCAGCCTGCATCAGGATCCGCCACACATTTCGTACATACCTAGAAAAAAAAGAATCCGTTAGTCGCAAATAACCCACAGATATCCTCACCGATTTATAATAACCTGACCGGTGTTTTAATAACCTCACCACTTTAAGCGCTCCGGATTTTAGAAGAATCACATCAAAATAACAATCTAATACCGGGCAGATCCAGCTAATCAGTAGATATAATTCTTGGATTCAATTTCCTTAATCGGGCGGCGGGTGGGAGAGCGTACCGATCATACAGCGCCTCCCATCAAGTGGTAGAAAACCTTAATTGTATTACAGGCAAAGAGGGAAGGACCGCTCGTTCCAGAACCATATTTCTAATTTGGTGGCGCGGGCAAGACAGCACCCACATGTCTCCATTATGGATGGCGGCGCCTGCCTACCCCACTGCTTGTTTCTTCTCCCCTTATCTAGTCTCTTTTTTCTAGAAGAGTCTATTGGATTCCTCTAACTAGCTAGCGTCCTTTGCTACGATCGCAAAGTGGTCTAATCATTCTCTCTTTCTCTCTCTCTCTCTCTCTCTCTCTCTCTCTCTCTCTCTCTCTCTTTCCATCCATTCGTTACTTCATGCTTATCTCCCTCCATTTTATTACCCTCGGCTTTAACTGCCCCAGCCCTTCCTCTTTTTCATAAAGATCTGCCTAACCTTGTCCACTTCCTATTCCTGAATAATCATTATGAATTTCTCATAGCAACGTGAAAAGTCAGGTCTATAAAATCCTACTGCAATCATCTTTTTCAGGGGCATTTTTAGGTCTATGAGAAGTACTGGAAATGTGACCGCAATTCTGGGTAAGCACTTAAATGTCCTTATTATATCGAAACGAAAATTATATATATAGGAGGGAGGAAAGAAGAGAGAGAGAGAGAGAGAGAGAGAGAGAGAGAGAGAGAGAGAGAGAGAGAGAGAGAGAGAGAGAGAGAGAGAGAGAGAGAGAGAGAAGAGAGAGAGGGAGAAAGAAAAGAGAGAGAGGAAGAGAGAGAAAGAGAAAAATAGATAGAAAAAGAGAGAGAAAAAGAAAGAGAGTAAGAGCAAGAGAAAAAAGAGCGTAAAAGCGAAAGAGCAAAAAAAGAGTAGAAGAGAAGGAGAGAAAGAGAGCGAGCGAGCGATCGCAGGGCCACCGAGCGGGCGTATGATACAGCCGATGATTTCCGACGCCCGAAGGCCCATCCAAAATCGGGCAGAGAGCTTCCCGCTGATACTCCCACGAAAATTTTCTCCCGGCCATTTCCAGGATAGGATGGCCATGCTTACTCCTCTCATGCATAAAATTGCTGTTTCGGCGCGAATACACCCCCTCCCCCCCCCCAAAAAAAAAAAGAAAGAAAGAAAAAAAAATATACATATTTTTCCCTAGAGTTAATATAAGTTGGAAGCCATTAAACTTAAAGTTGCGTTATTCTCGACGAATTCAATTTGCGGGTAAATTACCGCGGATGGACTCCCACCTTCATTTGCTACGTTGCCCCAAAAGAGAAGTAATATATATGGAATGCTTGTCCCAGTGTAGTTTTATCCTCATTCCCTACTTCCACGCTCGCTCGCGCGTCCTAACTCGCGTTTCAACGAATCAAAGGAAATGCTTGTCCCCGTCACATTATGCAGATCAAATCAAATGAGGCAGACACTCAAGGAGCAGACCCGCCGATTACGATGATTAGAAGACAATATAAATTGCACTTGGATGCTCTTCTGTCCACGTAAATTACTTAAGTTATTAGACAATTTGTTATCAAGGTCAGTCTTCTCTCCTTTCATATTATGAATATGCAGGACAAATGAATTGTAACTGAATACAGATATGAATTGTAAACGACACTGACACTGAAATTCTGAAGGAGGGAAGAGAGTGGATGGAGAGAATGAATATTTTAATATGTATATATACATATATATATATATATATATATATATATATATATATATATATGTATATATATACGTATATATATATACATACACACACACTCACACACAACCACACACACACACACACACACACACACACACACACACACACACACACACACACACACACACACACACACACACACACACACACACACACACACACACACACACACACATATATACATACAAACATATATATATATATATATATATATATATATATATATATACATATATGTATGTATATGTATGTATATGTATGTGTGTGTGCGTGTGTGTGTGTATTTATATATATATATATATATATATATATATATATATATATATATATATATATATATATATATATATATATATATATATATATATATTATATATATATATATCATATACATACATATACATATACATATACATACGTACATACATATGTATATATATATATATATATATATATATATATATATATATATATATATATATATATATATATATATATATATATATATATATATATATCCTATCTGTTCTGCACACCCGTTAGGCGAAGTTCTTGCATGCAGGATCATATCCGACCGTGGGTCACACTATAATACATACATACATACATACATACATACATACATACATAATGCATCTCTCTTTCTCTCTCTCTCTCTCTCTCTCTCTCTCTCTCTCTCTCTCTCTATATATATATATATATATATATATATATATATATATATATATATATATATATATATATATATATTATCAAATCACACACACATGTGTGAGACAGACAGACAGACAGACAGACAGACAGACAGACAGCAAGAGAGAGAGAGAGAGAGAGAGAGAGAGAGAGAGAGAGAGAGAGAGAGAGAGAGAGAGAGAGAGAGAGAGAGACGCGCATATTGCTCTAACTCATCTGATTTATCTGCAAATAAACCTGGCTCTAACTCTTTCCTTCATAAATCCGTGCTGGCAACATCCAGCTCATTCTTCTTCTCTCCGCGTGCTTTCAGATTGCTTGCGAGGAGTCTTAGCCCTTCCTTATTACCAAGCATCGTCAGAGGTCGAATGTGCATTTTAGATCAAGAACAGTTTAAAGATACTTTGGTCTATGAAAACGGAGGGAAAATGGCTGACGTTGAATTAAAATGGGTATTGTGACCTCATAGCTTTAAGAGCCCCCCCCCCCCTTAGAGGCGTGACATTAGACGAGAGAGAGACATAGACAGAGAGAGTGACTGCTTCACGTTTTGATATCCAGCACAGTAGCTAATGCCAACTGCCATGCGGCTTTGTGTAACTCTTTCCTCAACCTAAACAGCAGCCGGCGAAATCTCAGCAGCTCCTCCGATGACCTAACTTCCTCTCTACCCCCCCCTTCCCCCTCGGTCGAGATGACCTCTAGTCCAGGTGAACTTCGATAACCCCGCGACCTGTGCCTCGTCGTTAACAGCATATATACGTGACCCCCATCCTGATGCTTGGCCAATCGCCCGACAGTTATGATCAAGCAACTTTTTCGAGAACGTGGTCGGACTACAGAGCTAGGGACGGAGCTGGTAGCCCCCCCCCCCCCCCCCCCTTCACCCCCACACCTGAACTCCGCGATCTAGGCGCCAGGTTAACTCCGGTCGCTCCAGCCCTCTCATCTCCGCGTTTGGCAGTAGTCAATTAACCTCTTTAACTCCTGCTAGCATCACGGGCCGAGGCGTTTGCACATTAATCACGTTTTCATTAGTTATCCATTAATTATTAAGTAGAGGAGGTGGAGAGATCGGTAGAGAGAATGGCTACTCACGCGGATGCTTCCATTAAATATTTTTTTAAACTCATAAATGTCGTGATGTGCGATGAAAGACTGCGAAACTCAAAAAGAATTCCCTTAAAAATGTTCAAGACTTATCAAACTCCTTTTTAGTAACTCCTTGTCTAATAAACAACGTAGTGACTCTCATCCAGACGGCAGATAAGAGCCACCAATCTGGAGCCTCGCGGCGATAACCATCACTCCTGCATCAGCCCTTCCTGCCTGCTTCTGATGGAGGCGCGCGCGCGTGGGCACCTGCACCCACCCACTCCTAGGCTAAGTCAACTCACACGCGTCCGTACAGTCACACACACACACACACACAGATACACACACAAACACACACGCACACACACACTCGCGCGTGCGCTCACATACACACAGTACATATCGATGAATAATCTAATTACTTTTAACCTGACACACACAAAAAAACATTTCAACTGAAATCCAAAATATTTTCACCGTTGCTCTCAATATCAGTGAAAGTCCCCTACTCAATGAAGCAACTCATGCGGCCATACAGTAATCTCGTGCATTTCATTCGAAAAAAAAAACTTTCACTCACTCTCCCGCTTCGCCCTCCCTGTGAGTTGGCGTGAGTTCCCATGCCTCTCACTCGCGAAGACTTACTCTAGCCACCTGACTCTTGTTACCAGGCAGAGTTCCCGGCGCAGCGAGCGTATTGAAGTATTCCAGTGTCTTTGTTTGGAATCTCGTCGATCGCAATAATCCCGCCCAATGACTAATTTCTTATTCATTAATTCATAGATTCAATAAGCTCCCTGCGTGTTCGCGACTCGACTGTCTTTTAATATTAGCAGACGTAATCGGCATTTCGCAGCGATTTCAGTTTCGCGTTCACGGCCATTCCATGTGAAATAATCCTCCAAGATAAAGCTTTTGATCATAGACAAAACGCTGTTTTTTTTTAAGAGAAACCTTATTTCATAACTCAAAAAACAAAAACAACAGCAACTGAAGTCCAGCCACTGGTGAATCACCACTCACTCCTGAAATGAACGTACCAGATATTATAGCCATTAAATGAATCGTATAGATCGGCAACAAGGATTAGACCTGCAAAGCGCAACATATATACTCCGTAAAGGCTTCGAAATTCCAAGTCTTTGCGAAAAACGTAGCTATGTGGAGTGACACAAAGAGAAAGAAGATCTATCAGTAGAGACGGCCTCGCGTGTACACATGACAGCACAAAAAGACTTTAATATTTCTTTTCCTTGGGTAAAAAAAATATATATATACACATATATACATATTCCTAAAACAAGACAGAATAATACATTCAAGTACATTACAGTATGTTCTAGACTCGCGCGTGTATTAATGTCCTTTGAATTTAGATTCGTAAAGATGTTCAAAGTAATTACAGCAAGACAGTTAGTGTAATTACAGTGCACG
>BOPN01003386.1:85000-87500 GCA_017312705.2 Penaeus japonicus | reverse complement strand
TTTCATCGTTTTAATCCTTTGTTGTTTATCGACAGTAGTAAGGATCATCGTCACCAATGCACGGTCATGACAAGTAGTTAAATAGTATTATTAATAATGATAAAACTGGTAATGAAATTTAAAAAACAAACGAAAAAAATGTAAATAAATCCATTACTATTACTATCTACATGTCTGTTTCCTTTGTCAACATAAACTTAATTTGTAATTTTAGTAATAAAACTTTTGTATATTGTACCTGATTGGTGTTGTAAAAAACAGGCGGATTTCGTCTTGCTGCCAGGTACATAAATAATTTGCATGCTCATTTTGATATGTGTAGAATTAATCACTGATAATTTGCCATAAAGAAACAATGAATAAATAAGCCCTCTGGCAACAGAACTCTAATTACAGTATTTAAAAATTCTCTAATGAAGTAAAGCTAACTTTCCCCGCGAAACATCCTGGCATGTTCAGAGGGAAATTTTTTACGACAGCGGGTCATATTGCCATCATATACTTAACGCGAAGGCATCTTTACTTCCTTAGTTTGCGTTTCCCTTCCTTACGAAATGGCTTCAGGTCTCGGCTGATATCTGATGCAACAAAATGCGTGGGGGGCGAGTGTTTGAGCTGTTCCGCGGCCTGAATATATATCGTACTACATGTACACTAAATAAATGCGTAACGATTGTAAATAAATACCTATAACCAGGGTCCATGGCCTACAAGACCGGAGAAACCCATTGTTCCGCCTGATCGCTGTCACTCATTAAAACGTTAACTGTATTAAAGGTTCCCGAGGCTTTTTGACCACTTCAGTCTGCCTTTCTAAGCCTTCGCCGCGCACTGGCATTTAAAACAAAGTCGGTAAGGGAGCGCCCCGACTTTGGGCTGCGTGCTGGGTGGTCACGATGCGATCACTGATAAGGATCAACGGCACGCAACGCTGCAGAAGGGTAGTGCTACCAGGCTGGAGCAAGGGCGTTGGACAGGGGCAGCAGGGGCAGGGGCAGGGGCAGCGGGGGCATGGAGAGCAGGGGCAAGGTTACAGGGGAAGGGAGGGAAAAGGTAGGGCACTCTGATGGAGTGCTGTTGCCTCGGGCTACTGCCGTGGCGCGCTCTAATAACTGGTTTGTGTCAGTAATTGGTTATTGGTTTTATACTAACCAAACTATGTTGGGACGCGGGATAAAAATCAATGCCACATCCCAGGTGGGACCCGTCAAGAGGCGAGGAAAGGATGGCGATGAACACGCTAAATATTTGGCGAAATCTAATCAGCTTAGCCTTTTGCTCGGGTGAATATGAGCCATAAATCGAGTTTGATCAAACAATGCCCTCGCTTATACTCGCCGCTCACGTAAGAGACCAAAGTATGCGAAAGAAAAACCTGAAGATAAAACGCATGTAGAACAGCAAAGATCCGATTAACATTTCCTCGTGCGTGCAGGTGCTCAGCAGGGACTCGCCGACCCTGGGTAGACAAGGTCACTCCGTCCTCCTGCCGCCCACACAGGAAGGATATTGCAAAGTACAAAAGTCACAACACTAAAAGCTGCCTCGTGCATGTTTTAATATCTGAATGGCGCATGCAAGTGATTATCACAACATGGCATGGAGGCGGCAATGTTGTGGCGGCATGGGAACTCCGCACAGCACTTCTATTCATGCTAACAACTACTTGTGTTTCCCTGACCCATAATTGACATGTCCTGATACGGGCGGAGATAAGAGCCACGCGACCGGCCGCCGCGGCTCTCCAGCTGCAGGCTCCTTCGCTCGCTCGCTCGCCTGGACACGCTGCAACAATGCTTCGGCTGATCGACGAAGCGAAAGAGGCTTCGAGGAAAAAAAAAAAAAATATGGACGCCGACGCTTGCATGAAGTCGCCCTAAGAATGGGAAATTCCAGTTACTTGAAATGCGCATGCAAGAACCGAGAGCTAATCATCGACACAGCAAATCTGGTACGGAACAAAATAACAGGTTGAGGGAATCATCAATTGTGTTTCTGTTGCTGGCAGGAGGCAGCCGAAATGAGGATGGAGGAGGCGGAGGAACACGACTTGGCCCTCTTTTGCCTGAATAATGGAAGGGGGGGGGGGGGGGGCAAGGCGCGATCATGCCACCTTTGCTCATTCCTCTTGTGTCAGCCGAGAGCGGATTCACTGGCCATCGTAGACCCCCGAACGCAAAGTGCTGACTACAAATATGAAATTATCGACGAAGCTATTTTTGAGAAACTGAGAGGGATCATTTATGAAAATATACGTGTTTTGAGTAGGCATATTTTTGCGAGTCGACTGGTTGATCTTAGCAATATCCTCATTGGAAAAAATGGGCCACCAGTAAAGTAATATATACGTAAATATAATTCAGTATCTTCATACGTCTTTCCATACGTTCCCAGCGACTGTAGCATATTGGCATTTAAGATTATTCTTTTAAATGTTGGGGACTGCAAATTAATCAATCGCACACACAAACACAAACACAAACACACACACACACTCACA
>BOPN01003386.1:77500-82500 GCA_017312705.2 Penaeus japonicus | reverse complement strand
GAGAGAGAGAGAGAGAGTTAGAAAGGGGGAGAGGAGAAGATGGAGAGAAATCGTGGTTGGGAAAGAGCGAAAAAAAAGAGAAAGGGGGAGAACGAGAGGAGGAAAGAGAGCGAGGAAGAATTGAGGGAAGGAAGACAAGAGAGAGAGAGAGAGAGAGAGAGAGAGAGAGAGAGAGAGAGAGAGAGAGAGAGAGAGAGAGAGAGAGAGAGAGAGAGAGAGAGAGAGAAAGAAAGAAAAGCGAGAGTGAGAGAGAGAAAGAAAGAAAGGCGAGAGTGAGAGAGAGTAACTCGTTTTCCCCATTCCCACATTTAATTCCTGATTTTCCAAGGCAAAAGTTACATCCCTCTGAGACGAAGCTTTTAGAAGCGCCTCTGGAGTCTGTCTCGACGCAGCCCACCTGCAAGGCGACGTGGGCGGGGCGTGGGCGGCGGCAGACACACACCCACAGTGAAGGCCAATCCACAACACAACGCTCACCTGAAAGTATAAAAAGTTCACGTTAATACAAGCAACATGTACATTGCGCAAGCAGATTCAATTACTTTTTTTGTACTGGAAATTAGCACCAAATACATCTACTAACTAAATGACACAAATTTAATCAAATATTGATTCTACAATCTATTGGTAAAGCCTGGCCGTAAATAGAGCATGCAACAGCCGAACACCACCGACAATGGAAACATCAATGTACATACATCAGCTGATATTTGCGCAATAATTACATCTTGACACAACACATGTGCTGGCCAGGTACAAGAGACACCGCTTGCGTGAATGGCACTCGTAGATGCCGCGGAGGGAGCATTGCTGGCACAGAGCCACTTCAAACTTAGATAGTCACACTTGACTTCTCTTTGATGATCCTACGTTAAAACACCTTTAAACTGCTAAAAATAAACATTGCTATTATTGCATCGACACTACAGCTTTTCCGGAACATTTAAAAGGTGTTGCAGCGAAAGTTTGTTTGTTGAACAGGGTTCTCATAGCCACATAAACACGTATATGAGAGGGAGAAGGGGGTGGAGAGTGAAGATGGGAGGTAAGGAGGCAGATGTAGAGAGAGAGATAGAGAAAGATACAAATATACAAATATACAAATAAAAAATATGCAAATATAAACACACATACTCACAGAGGGAGGGAGGGAGGGAGGGAGGGAGGGAGGGAGGGAGGGAGGGAGGGAGAGAGAGAAAGAGAGAGAGATAAAAGGAGAGAAAAGTGTGTGAGAGAGGAATAGAAATAAACTCGAAAGAGAAAATCTCAGCTTCTTTTTTTTTCTCTCTCTCTCTTTTTTTTAAACAGGATGAGGCTACTAAATTAGCGACTAAAGAGCGACTGGCGCACTAACCACGGCTAACTTGAGCATTTCGCCCCGTAATTACGCCAAAGTACGACTATTTCTCTCTGTAATTAGTGCTAAGGAGCGCGATAACTCTCCATTGAAAAACGCGATACACCTCATTCACGGCTGTCCGTTCTTGTTGTCGTTAGCGGCAAGATTGTGGGCCCAGTCTTAGGGATGGGCCAGGAGAGGCTTAGAGTGGGGTGGGATGGGGTGGGAGGTCGTCATTGGTCGTCATGGAGTCTTAGGGATGGGCCAGGAAAGGCTAAGAGTGGGGTGGGGTGGGGTGGAGGAGGGGGGAGGGGTGGGAGGTCGTCACTAGTCGTCACGGAGTCAGATGAGGCACTGGTTCGTGGGTCGTTGTAGGGCCAGAAAAGATTTTTAGACGAAGGGAGGAGTGGGCGGAAATGGGGATGGGGGTGTGAGTAGCCGTCAAGGAGCGTGGGTCGTCTTGGAGAAAGGTCACAAGTAAAGAGGGTTGTTGAGAGTCATATGGCACAGCACAGTGTGGTCGTGATGAGAGAAGACGGGCGTGGATCGCAAGAGAGAGGTCGTAGGAAAGAGGCCGTAAAGACAGGTCGCAGGAGAGAAGTCGTAGGAGAGAGATCGCTGAAGTGAGAGCGTAGAAAAGAGAGAGATCGGACAGTCGTAAAGGAGATCGAAACAAAGGTCGTAGGAGAGTGGTCGTAAGAGAGATCGTAAGAAAGAAGTCGTAGGAAGGAGGTCGTAGAGGCAGGCAGTGTACTTAAGGCACGGCTGTAGTAGAAAAACGGAAACGGGATGAATAAAAAGGAGAGTCGTTATCAAGACCACATCAATTTGACGAAAGAGAGATGACGGATTATCCAATTACCAGTTTAATTAGGAATTATCTGCAATCCAATAAGAACATGGAGCTTTCGAATTTCACTTTTCGAGGAAATACTTGTAAAGTTTTCTGAAAAGGAATAGCGTTCGTCCAAAAAAAAGAATGTCAAAAGTAACCGAGGAAAGGATTCACATTTTCATTTATTTACGTTTTCTATCTCTGAACGAAACTTCCGCGCTCCTAAAATAATATAAAAGACGTCGAGAGTAAATCTTTATCCTCGAAATTCATAACAAAAAAATAAGAGAATAAGAAAAAAACGCCATGTAGCGTTTAAATCAGAAGAGCAAGGAATTAGAGGACAGAAGAGAGAGAGAAGAAAAAAGGCCCACATTTACATCCGAGACGAGGAGACTCCCAGAAGAACGGAAGTGAGGGAGACAGTGAGGGAGTGAAGATGGTAAAAAGAGAGATAATGCCCACATATAAGTACGAAAGGCGACCGTGCCGGTTGGAACACTCCGACGTCTAAAATAATAATAATAATAACAAAAACAAAAAATATATATAAAAAATAAAATAAATAAATATGTGAACGTTACAAAAAACATTGCCAGGGAATTCTTGACCACTTTCACCCAATATTTCTCAGAGGCAACGTATATATATACACATTTTTTTTTTCTTTCTTTAAAGGCGATATAAATTTCAAAAAGAGAAATCCGAGGTGGAAGACAGAATATACGTGTGGGGAATGAAGACAACATGAAGAGAAACGGTATTGTTTTTTTTTTTTTCCCTCAGTGTGAATGGCAGTTTCTACGTGAAAACCACCGGACAAAACAAGCCTTGCTAGAGTGTGAAGAAGACGCTGACGCGATACGAAACATTAGCGTCTCTTAAACACGTCAAAGGGACACCGAAGTACGATGCAACATACTCACGTCGTGCGGACACAAAAATCGGAGACACAGAGAAAAAGAGAAATAAAGGCTGACGGACGGACGGACGGACGGAGGGAGGGAGGGAAGTGGAAGGTGAGAGGGGAGAGAGAGAGAGAGGGGAAAAGAAAGAGAGATAGTTAGAGAGGGAAAGAGAGAGAGACAAAGAGCTACTCGCTATAAATCTTTAATATGAATCAGCATCAGTAATGAGTAACAGTATTTCTCCACAAATCAGCTGCTTATTTTTCTTCGAGAACCAAAAATATTATTCAACGCACATAAAAAATGCAGGAGGATACAGCCGAACTAAATAATTAATTTCATCAATACGTGACTTCTATCTTGCGGATAAAGCCAGAGAGATGAAGGATACGACAGCATCTAGTAGAACTGAAATGGAAGGCCCTTTGGTTAATGATCTCTCTCTCTCTCTCTCTCTCTCTCTCTCTCTCTCTCTCTCTCTCTCTCTCTCTCTCTCTCTCTCTCTCTCTCTCTCTCTCTCTCTCTCTCCTTTTCTACGACGCTGAATTCTTTCTAATGCCCTTTCTCTCTTTACGTTTCCTCTTCTCTCACTCCCCGTCCCCATCCGCCCTATCTCAGTGCACCGCGATCGAAAAAAGGCCAAACATTTCACCAGCGTAAGGGTATACACACCCAGAAACAAGCTCCAACCAGACGTCAGGATGGGTTTTGCCTCAAAGCGGATCCGGAATTACGACACGACTGATGTCCCGATATAGCCGAGTCGCATTGATGTCCCCGCTAGAGGTTCTACCCCTGAGGGTAATCCTCTGCTCAAGGTTTTTTTCTATGACGTCATGCGTTATCAAAACAAAAGGTTCTGCCTCAAAGCCTCGGGAAAGCTTAAGAGATTGAAAGCTTCACGTGTGGAGGTTCGTCCTGAAAGTGACGTCACGCCGGCGGCCTAAGTGACACGGCCCAGACACCGCGCCGGCTTGGTCTCGCGGTGCCGCCATCTTGTCACCGTTCCCCTTTGGCGCCACGTCATCAAAGATCGCGCAAAGTCTCTGTAGGGTGTCAATTACTCGGCGAATGGATCCCTTTGAAGAGTACACACGGGGGGAAGGGGGAGGAGGGAAGGGGGCGGTTCGCGCTGCTCTTGCATATGCCACGGATACATCATAGGGAATTCCTCCTTCCTGTTTCCCTCATTACAGAGAAGACGGGGAACCATCCCTTTGGACTATGGCGATGCGAATTTGCCTGTTCGTGTCATTACTGTTGAAGTTAAATATATGCTTCCTAGCCCGAACATACAGAATCACAAACCGACACAGTGACCAACACACATACACACACAACGGACAACGGACAACGGGCAGCAATAGTAACAAACAGTTGTGTGCATTGTAATGTTGACATTGAATACGGAACCATCTTGCACATCTATATATATCTGTAGAATAAGGGGGGGTGGGGTTACCCAAGATGCCAGAAAGAAAGTGAAAGACAAAGTTTGAAAAATATTTACGTATTGGGAAAAAAAATTACGGATTGGAATGTGCCGCAGTTAGCAGTCATGATGTGGTTTGGAACAAGAATACAATAAAACATTACAAGTTTCAACTCATAAACACAGAATTTACTTATGGAACAGAATAAGAGTGAACTGAAAGATGTGTGCATATGAAAATTAAATTAGGATACAGATGTTGATTTCTTTAACAAAGAAAGCAAAATGCGTAGGAAAGTATTAGAACACTGTAGGCTAATGTCCCTTACTTCAGACCCCAGAGCAATGGATGTTTAAAATTGAGCAGCAGACCGATGAAACATGAAATTGATACAAGGATTTCCCTGAATAATATTGTTGAAGGGATAAGCTGCACGTATGTTATCATTTAAGTTGCATATGGGCCAGAGAGATAGTGATATGAGG
>BOPN01003386.1:67500-72500 GCA_017312705.2 Penaeus japonicus | reverse complement strand
CCCGCCACGTCGATTTATTCCCCCCCCTCCCAACGCGAAATTGTTCTTATCTCACTAACAAAGGGGAGCTTACTCTTTATGTTAGTGTTTTCCGCAGAAAGTCGAGATTGCTGGTGAGTTACCGCTTGCAATAACTCGCAAAGTTTTCTTGTTGACCCTTTGGCACTTTTTTTTATTTTGAGGTCGGGGGGGGGGGTTGTTGGGGTGTGTACTTTTGCGACGTGATTCATGGCGGGGCAAAGGCGACGAAAAACATGGTTAGGATGGTGATATATATATATATATATATATATATATATATATATATATATATATATATATATATGTATATATATATATATATATATGTATATATACATATATATATATATATATATATATATATATATATATATATATGTATGTATACATATATATATATATATATATATATATATATATATATATATATATATATATATATATATATATATATATATATATATATATATATATATATATATATATTATATATACATATATACAAATATAGACAATGTAATGGCAATGAGATGGTGATGAGGATAAAAAAATAAAAAATATAAACAAAATGAACCACATCACAAGCAGCCACAACAGCAAGCACACAATCCCCGAGACAAAGAGGCGTGGCACGAAAGTTCTCCAGAAGAACAGTTGAACGCTAGTCTTTCTTCTTCTCTCATCTCCTGCTTTCTCTTCCCTTTCTTGGAATTATTCTTAACCAATTGCGTCACCTCTGTTTTTTTTTCGTCTCCCCTCCGCGATGTCTTTTCAATTCGTTTTCTCGTCTGTTCTACTTTTTTTTTTGTTTCTCTTCTTTATTTTTCTTTCTTTTTGTGTCTTTTTCTTCTTCTTTTTTTCTTTCTCTTATCTTTCTTATTCCTTTATTGCATTCCGTTTTTCTCCTCCTTGTCTGGCTCTCCCAGACCTTTCTTTCTCTTTCTCTTCTCTCCCTCAATTTTCGTTTCTCTTCCCCTCTCCTTCTCTCTCTTCTCTTTCATTATCCTCTCTCCCCTCTTCCCCTTCTTCACTTCGTCCGCCTTTCCCCCTGCCTCCCCCACCCCTTCCCCCACCCCCCCACGTGTTAGCAGCATCAGAAACATTTTTAGCTTGATGGGGACTGTCCCACCCCGGCGCCCCTTATTTTCACAGCAAACACCCGCCTGTCCCTCCCTATTAGTGCGGGGGAGGGAGGAAGAGAGAGAGGAGGGAGGGTGGGTGTGAGCGAGGAAGGAAGAGAGGGAGGGGCGGGGAGGGGAGGGGAGGGGAGGGGGGATTTACCAGGATTTAGCCAGGGGTGACGGACCTAGCAGGATTTAGGCGGCGGGGGATTATGTGGAGGTGATGGTGGGCGGGGGATTAAGGGAAGGATTTAGAAGGGAGGTTATGCTGAGAAGAAGGATCTGTAAGGCTCAGTATGAAGAGAAATTAATAAACGATTTAGTGGGAATGATGGAGCCGTTTTCGATGGAGGGGGAATTCATGGGCTCCGAGCTTCGGTAAAGAACTGCTGGCGGGGAATTAAAAGGAATTAATACGGCTTCGCATGAGAGAATAAAAAAAGGAGAAAATAAAAAGTACTGTAATACGCCCCCGTTTTTCGTACCTTACTTGAAAATCTAAGTGATAAAAAAGTAGCACAAAACGCAATGCACTTACAAAAGAAAAGAAAGAAAAAAACAAAACAAAACAACATCAACAAAAAACAAATGTCCATTGTTTCCCAAGTATTTGTAGTATGGCACTGCTTGCTATTTCGGCACTGGACTATTTCGTGGCACTCTGGGGCGAGACGTCTTTTTTATGCTCGCGACATCCCTGTGCCATGATGACCAACATACCATTTCACGGACTATTAACAGCTAAGCCGGTCAAGTGCTTCTCTTCGTGGCACAGCTTGCTTCATAAATTGCCTTGCAGGACCACGCAACAGGTGCCTGTCCTCGCTTCTTTGTTGATCGTTTTCTTCTTGGAAAACGTAGCTTCTCGTTTCAAAAGATTTTTACAAAATGCGTATTGTAGTGTGCAGTAAGGGACGCTTCATACATTTTCACAGCCACCCAGTGTTGCTACACAGACGACAGAAGCTGATCACTCTCGATAAAGGGTTCTTTCGCTCTAGCCTCGAATTATCGGCCCTTATCACCCATAGAAATTTCTAGAATAGATGATTTCCGCAGCTGATTTTGTAAGAGTGCAAAGCCATTATTTTTTCACACAAATGAAGACGGAAATTGGAGATCGAGTAATCTGATATCATTGGCAGCGTTCCCCCCCCCTCCCTTCCTTTTTATATACGTCATCCATCATCCACCCAATCAACCTTTCTCGATGCGTCCTCCGCTGTCTATGTAATTATATAACTGGAAAAAAATAAATTCTGCAATTTCATGGCCGAATTATTGAAATTACAGTTGCCGGACCATCAGCCTCACCATAAGCCCTAAATAACTCCAAAGCAATCCAATTTTTAGCTCGGAATCCCTGGGCCGCGAGTGGTCGAAACCTAAAAGTTTGGCTTTAATATCAGGCGGCAACTGCTCCATCCAGCCTCATCCATCATCCGCCAATCAGCTTCATCCGTCATATTGGTTTTACCACCGTCATCTTTCCTTCGGCTTATTGCTGGGTGGCTCTCGCTGCCGGCGCACCGCTCTCCCGCGCCCACAACAAAGAGTCAGGCCATTCGCGGACGACAGGGGAACGGACCAAACAAAAACGACGCAGCACCTTGTCCAGCGCAAGACGACGTGCGATGTAGTGCCAACGAGCGGGGGGATGAGTCCGAGGATGGCGGGATAGAGAGAGAGAGAGAGAGAGAGAGAGAGAGAGAGAGAGAGAGAGAGAGAGAGAGAGAGAGAGAGAGAGAGAGAGAGAAAGTGAGAGGAGTGGGGAGTAAGAGAGGGGCAGTAGCAGCCAGGCAGTGAAAGCGAGAGAGATTCGAGTTGGAAAAACGTAAAGTTGATTTTCTGGATCGACACAAACTTTACAGCTCCTACTTGAGATTTTTCTGGTTATACACATGACTGACGCGAGTGATTGATAGCTCCAGCCTCAGCCGGTGAGAGCATATTGCGTCCTCATGCATACCAAATTACAATGCAAGCCTTGGGTACACTGCAAGTCCAGGCTATATTGCAAACACGTTGAAAGTATGAATAAGCGATGCTCCATTTTCCATATCAAAGAAGTATATCTTTTGCGGAATTCGAAGTCCTTCTGTCACTTGCTCACAGGAAGATGGGATGGCACTCATGGCACTGCATGCAGACTTTAGCAGAAGCACGAGGTCAGCAGATTGTCCACACCGATTCCCGAAAATTAAGGAATGGTTAGCAACAGTCTCTAACCCCTGAGGAGGGGGGGGGGCTGATCAAGGGAAAATGAACGAAGCTCGAAAGCAATATCCTTAGGTCAAAACAATGCCCAATAATAGGCGGGAGCTGAAGGTCTAAGGTCAGCAGCAACACTGCAGTCAGCACGACGCGAGTCTGAACGGGCCGTTGTTTACATCAGCATAGCGCTCGGTAGCGCTTCTGCCACCGCCGAAGCAGCAATGCCGCATTCCAATGCTTAAAGGAAGGGGTTAAGTCTCCGGCGGCGAGCCCTGAGCGTGAACCCGGGCGGCGCTTGAGGACCCCGGGTCAAGGCTCACGCGCGGACGAGAATAAATGAATACATCAAACAGCTGACTAAACCGCCAACTTCCGAGCGACGGAGCATCTGTCGATGACAAGGTACTAAGCGCCGCAGGATTAGATCCTTCGCGTTATTTGGCCTGTGTCCTGTCAGCTCCCTGATCCGCCTGCCATGCTCAACACACTCATTTGCATGATCACCTCGCGAATATTTGCATAGCTCCTCTCTCTTAGCAGAGTCTGACGTCAACGTAAGACGCCGACTACTACTCCTTCATAAAGCCTCTGGAGTCAGCCGTGCAATAAACCTCCACTAAACACCCCCACAAAAACTCCCTTACGACAACAGCCTCGCACTGTAGGTCATAACCTCCGTACCCAATCCCTACTGACAACACCAGCGTCAACACCCTTATTTGCAGACGATATTTCATCTCGAGGATGCTGCGATACTCGAAGCTATTCTCTCGTTCCGGAGAAAAGAGTCAGCCGCTGCTCGCGCGATGCTCAAGGGTTCATGGGGGGTGGGGGGGCGTCGTCGGCGGCGTCTATGGCAACTCAGTCGTCATAAAAAATCTTCCGAGGAGTTTTATCATAAATGTTTTTTTTTCTTCTTTTTTTCATAAAAGAAAAGGGTTAAACGCCTATTTTTCTCTCCCCTTTCTCTTCAACATATAATAAAAAAGATTCTCGTCGACGCTGCGTGAACACATCGAATCACACATTCCATACCGTAAACACACACAAACAAAACGAAAAAACAAAAAACAAAGCAAATGGAGTTTCCTCTTCTCCAAACTCCCCTGCGACCCACAAAACTGCAGGCGAAAAAATGCAAATATGTAGTGGATGTGACACGAACAAACCCTTTCTCATGGGAAGAGAGAGAGAGAAAAAAAGCGCAAAGACATAAATCTAAATCTTTCATTTCGTTTTATGCGTCGAAACTTTATTGTTCACGGGAGATTGTCTTGACTTGAGCCACTAAAGCTGTCTCTCAACCCGAACAACCATGGCCGGGCCAAGGTATAAACAATGACACACTACTGCATCTTAATTTTGTACATTTCCTAATCCCTGAGTTCATACCTCAGCCAGTTATGTCTTTGCACGTTGATTCATGAACAATGCACACACGCGCGCGCGCGCACACACACACACACACACACACACACACACACACACACACACACACACACACACACACACACACACACACACACTCAAACCCACCCTTACACACAAACGCACCCACCCACTCACCCAGACCTACGCATACACCCACAACCACACACACAAACCTACCCACACACACACACCTGAATCCTACGGTCGTAAAGC
>BOPN01003386.1:50000-62500 GCA_017312705.2 Penaeus japonicus | reverse complement strand
CCATCTTTCATTCACTGTCACCTTCCCTTTTCCTCGTTCTGTCTCCTTTCCCCCTCTCCCCATCTCCCTCTCTCCTCCCTTCCCCCTCTTCCCCCACTTCCCTTCCCCTTCTCCATCCTCTCTCTTCCCCTATCCCCCACCTCCCATCCACCTTTCCCCCTACCCTCTTCCCCCTCTCCCCTTCCTTCTTTCCCCCTCTCCCACTCCTTCTTTCCCCCTCTCCCAATCCTCCCCTCCCCCCTCTGCCCCGACTTTCCCTAGGCAGCGGTTCCAACCAGCGCTTATCATCCCCCGTAAAGCCAACACAATTGAAATTAGCTCAATTTCACTCCACCTTTACAGAGGCGAACGTGGGGTAGAATCCAAAATGTTTCCTGCCTTTTCATTTTGTAATGTTTAAGTGAACTCTGTTTGCACTTCCACTTTTGTGTATTCACATTATGCATTCACATAATATGTATGGTAATCTAGCCGTTATTTGTGGCAAGGATCTATATGAATACGGCATGAAAGTTTTTTTTTCATGTTGGAAAATGGAAGCAAATATATAACGGCGAACAAATGAAAATATCTGAATCATATAATTCTCAGTAATATTTGTTGGCTTTCAATAGACCTTTTCATATCAGAAAACGTGTTCGAAATTCGACAAAAAAAAAAACTCTTTTCTTCCTAACCTACATCCTTAACCACAAAAACAATTCCTTCCGTGTTCGAGAGAGAGAAAAAAAAAAGAATTCGCTTAGTATCAGTATTCCGTACCTGATCTTGCCCAGGAAAGTTCGAAAATGAAAACTAAACCGAGAGTACATTATCATCTTCATAAATTCCGCGTTTTCTGCCTATCTCCGGGTTCGCACACAGCGTAAATTTGTAGAATGCTGAATGAATTGCTTACCTTTCAACGCAACAGCCTTTCCCCGTTTACGTGTGTTTACTCCCGGCGTTGCATTTCCGGCATTGGTGGCCCAGGATCAATGCGGAGACGACTTTCTACAACATGTATGTCAGTCTACAGTTTTAGGAATAACATGATTGTTTTAAAGCGGATCTACCTACGGCGAGAGAGGCGTTCCCATCTGTATAAAGCCGATAAATCACGCGTTTCGACAAGACAGCATCGTAGCAACACGACGCCTTCGTTGCCAAGATGCGTTCGCAGTCGCAACAGCGATAATGAAAGCAATCAACTAGGATACAGTAACCTTTATTTTGCATCTCCAAGCACACATAAATAAGACACGATTGACCTTATGGACTAAGGACCCTGCACGCCCTCCTCCAACATCCCTCTCGCCCGTCCCGGACTCAAGACGCAAGGCAGAAGGGGAGAGACGGCGTCCGATGCGCTCTTGATTAGGAAGGGACCCTTAATCTCCCGAAAAAAACACATGTTTGTTGACACCTAATGAAATAAACGTCCGCGGGAGACGTCGGATTAACAATTACTCGAAGAAGGAAGAACACACTGATTTACTCCAGAGCCATAATGAAAAAAGGAGGAGTAATTACTCAAGACGGAGTGCAGCTTCTTCTTCATCACTTCTTCTTCTTCTTCTTCCTTTTTTCCTCCTCGATTTCTTATTTGTCTTGTCCTTACCTCCTTCCTCTTCTCCCTTTTTCCTATTCTTCCTTCTTTCTTCTTCTTTTCCCCCCTCCCTCTTCTCGTCCTCTTTTTTTTTTTGTTTTCTCTTTCTTTTTTTTCTACTTCTTCTTCCTTTTCCTTCTCTTTCTCTTCTTCATCATCATAATTATCCTTCTTCTCTTCTTTCTCCTTCACCTCTAAATTCCATTCTTCTTCTTCTTCTTCTTCTTCTTCTTCTTCTTCTTCTTCTTCTTCTTCTTCTTCTTCTTCTTCTTCTTCTTCTTCTTCTTCTTCTTCTTCTTCTTCTTCTTCCTCTTCCTCTTCCTCCTCCTCCTCCTCCTCCTCCTCCTCCTCCTCCTCCTCCTCCTCCTCCTCCTCCTCCTCCTCTTCCTCCTCCTCCTCTACCACCACCACCTCCTCCTCCTCCACCACCACCTCCACCTCCATTTCCACCTCCACCTCCGTTTCCACTTCCACCACCACCTTAAATATCACCACCACTACCTCCATCACCACCACCACCACCACCTCCTCGGCAATTGGGACCACCGTCAGTAATTACGTCGGATGAGGAAGGGTGGCCAGTGCTCGTAAAATTGAAGCAAGGCTTGGCCCCGCTTCCGCCCCGTGCTTGAGAGGGGCTGGGTGAGGAGGGGTGGGGAGGGGTGGGGAGGGGTTGGTTAAGGGATAGGGTAGGAGGGGGGTGTTAGGGGCTGCCACTCTTCTGATTTCTCAAGAGGAGAAATATGAATTAAATAATCATGATATCAGTAGTAGTAGTAGTAGTCATGGTGGTGGTGGTGTGATGTTGATGGTGGTAATGGTGGTGGTGGTGATGATGATGGTAATAATAACAACAGCAATGATAATAATTTAACAGTAATAATGATCATAATTAACAATGTCAACAAGAATAATAAATTGGTAACAGTAACGGCAACAAAAATAACAATATAGATAACAACAACAAAAACACTAATACCAATGGCAACAATACTCACAATAATCTTACCTGCAACAAAGACAGCAACAATAAAACAACCCCCCCCCCTCAAAATGAACCAAAACAAATTCATCATTAAAATAAAATACCCCTTCCACCCCCCTCCCCTAACCCAACCCCATCCCCACCCCTAATGGCAGATTGGGTCGCTTCGGACAAAGGGGCGATTCCCTTCCCCCCACCCCCTATCCCTCCCCCCCTCAAAAAGAAAGAAAAAAGGAAAGAAAGAGAGAGAACCCTCCCCCTATCCCCCAGCCCCACCCCCACCACAAAGATCCCGGATGAAAAGCGCAGTTGATCTTCAGTCAAATCAGCAGCGAGTGAGTCAACGGAGAACGACAACAGGGAGGATTGTTCATATTTTTTTTTCCCTTTTTTTTTATTCTTTTTAACTCTTTTTTGGGCGGAAGGTAGGTGAGGGGGTAAGGGGGGGGGGTCGGGGATGGTCAAAGGATTGCATGAAAAGAAAAGTAAAACAAACAAACAGACCCCAAGATGAATACTCCAATAGCTTTCACAGCAGAGCAGGAAAGGGTGGCTCTTGGAAGGGGGGGAGGGGAGGGGAGGGGAGGGGAGGCGATGGTGCTTGGGTGCGTAAGTGGGAGGGGAGGGAGGGGAGGGAAGGGAGGGAGGGAGAGTAAGGGGGGGGCGGAGGGGCGGATGTGACAGATTTGGAAAGATGCATTCGTCCAGGAGGGAGAGAGGAGGGGGAGAGGGATAGCGGAGGAGGAGGAGGAAGGGGGAGAGAAAAAAGGAGAGAGAGAAGGAGATGGAGGAGGGGGGGAGGAGGAGGAGGAAGAAGAAGAAAATGAGTAGAATGATGATGATAATGAGGAGGAAGAGAGGGAGAAGAGGATATGGAGGAGGAAGAAGAGGAGGGAAGGAGGGAGTGAGAAGAGGAGGAGGAGGAGGAGGAGGAGGAGGAGGAGGAGGAGGGGTACTAGTGGAGGTGGAGGAGGAGGAGGAGGAAGAGAAGGAGGGAAGGAGGGAGGGAGAAGAGGAGGAGGAGGAGGAGGAGGAGGAGGAGGAGGAGGAGGAGGAGGAGGAGGAGGAGGAGGAGGAGGAGGGGAGGGCAAGGGAGGGGGGCAAGATAAGCCTTTAAGGAGAAAGGCATGAGCAGAGAGAGAGAGGGGGGGGGGAGGGAGCAGCTTTCGGGGACAATATGTGACAGGACAAGAATTACGAGTTCGAGTAGGAGTATCTGGTGGGCTGATTTTCCTATTCAGCGTTTAAGGGAGGAAAACATCTTGATGGCAGGTGGGAGGGAGCACGAAAAGGCAGCGGGGAAGACGTACAATGGCAGAGGGACCGGTTCGGGGAATTTGCGATCTCTTACATTGTGACAGAGGAAGGATTAGTTTCCCCGTGGTACTGTGCAAGACGCGAGCTCCAATAACAAGTTAACACAAGAGGTTACACTGGCTGGGTATCCGTTCGTACACGCTTTCGCTTCTCCTCGTGTTAGCGTAGGAAGTATAAAGGTTTTTGATTGTGGGACAAAAAAATGTCTTTCGTTGCCTTTCGACTCGACTAATATCACGTTTAAGAAATACTTTCCGAATTGCAACACAGTTTTTTGTGCGTTTAGTGTCGAAAGCCAATCATATTTCGCTACAGTACGAACAAGGCAGGCATTTCGTTAGATAAGTTTGGGCGAGCCTTTCATTTCGTTTCTAATAATACACAGTAAGAGTATAATCTACTATAATAGGCGTGTACTTTTCAGACGCTTACTTCAGATCCTTGATTTACAATTTTTTTTATCATCATGGCAATTAAAAGCTTAAAAGCCCGCATTCTCACTCGCATCCGTAAGCGTGAATCACCCGCGCCCTAAGCACTAGAAAAACATTTACAGTGAGATGAAACCTAGGCACGTATATCTCTCTCCATTTTCATCTTGGCAAAAATCACAGCAATTGCATCGCCCGGAAATAAAATCCGTGTGTTCGGCTTTCGAAAATGAAAATTTCTCTCGACGAAGGAAGAAAAAAATCAGCATCCTGCAGCCGAGTTCAGAATCATAAGGAGAATTCCGAGCCACCTCCGCAGCATCTCCCACCTCGGAGACGACAAATCCTCGTGTTGCATCTCACGACCTCTTAACACTTCCGATATAAAGGTCGGTATGCCATGGCAGATCCCCCGGCATTCCCGCCCTCGAATTCCGGGCATACTCTATTTATAATAAAAATCTTTACGACAAAAAAAAAGAAGGAAAAAATGATTTTCCTCGCCGGTTACATTGATTTTCGTAAGATAAAGGAATAAAAAGATAAAGGGACATCCGAGATTGAAAGTGTGACATCACACGATTAAGTCTCATTCTTACTTCGGATGATTAATCTCTTCCTCAGCACAATATGCCCATAAACATACCATTTAGCGCACTAACTTCCCACTACCATACTAAGCAGGTAAATTTTACGACGGTGTCCTACGACGGTTTCAGAAGGGTTCTAGCTCCTTGTCTCCCTCCCCTATTTTTCCTCGTTTAAGGACCCAAGTTTATCCAGCGAACCACTCCTTCGCCCATTATCTCGCGTCCGGATCTGATACCTAGGTGGGTAGGGTGGGGGAGCAGATCACACAAGGCTGCTGAACAAAGATGCGCTAACGATGTACTTGTGCGTTGATAATCAGAACAAATGAAGCTCTCTCGCGCGCATTCCCGGGTCTCGTAGGTGCACTCGGGGTCACGACATCCAACTCCTTTCCCGACGCTGCCCTCGCCTTACGGGGCCCGCGGGAGCCATCGTCGCCGCTTCGTCGTCGTCCCGTCCCTTCCACTTACCGAGCGACTCGACGCATCAGTGACCCGTCAAGAAGCCACATCGCGGCAACACTTCGCTTCGATGCGCCACAATGCGGTTCGCTGTTGAGTCGCCACATCTCTACCTTGTGACGTCACCACAACGCTAATAACGTCGCTGTTGCAATTAACTAGTAATTACGCGTGGATGTAAGGGGAAATAAACAAGAGGATTTTTTAAATAATAAAAAAAACGAAAAGAAAAGAAAAAACAATGTAAGGAGAGATTTAAAGAGTTAAAAAAGAAATAAATTGAGAAAGAATACCGAAAAGTCAAGAAAAAAAAAAAGAAATAGAAAAAAAGAGAAAAAAGAAAATAAAATAAAAAACAAGGGTAAGGTAAAAAGTTACAAACTTACTCTTCCCTGCGCCCGGATACATAACAGCTTCCACCATTAACGTACCTGAAAAAAAGAAAACCTTTACTCTACAAGAAAAAACGGATTTTAGAAATGAGTAAACACATTTACAAAACTGTTCTCAATTCTATGTAAATCATCAAAAGACCGTTTTATACTACAATTTATGCAATAATTCATGTGTAAATTTGATTTCGTTGCACGGCTGCCTGTGGGGACCAACGCTTCAGTTAGAATTTATTAAAGACTTATTTTTCTAACAAGTTTGAAGTATTCTACTATGGGGATGCATTTCTAACGCGTCCTAACCCTTTCTTCCCGTTGTGTCAGCTAAGTGTGTCGTTGTCATGTGACTGGCACTGACAGCTGGCGCAACATTAGAATCGTGACAGTACTTTCATCGCTAATATAGAATGACATGATGGTTAAGTAATTTTTTACTGAATTAATGAAGACAGATATTCACTTGAATAAAATGGTCCCCTTAACGGACGTATAAAATGTGACACAGAAAAGTTGTTTTTATTCCCCTAAATCTCTTTCTCTTCTCTCTCTCTCTCTCTCTCTCTCTCTCTCTCTCTCTCTCTCTCTCTCTCTCTCTCTCTCTCTCTCTCTCTCTCTCCCTCTCTCTATATATATGTGTGTGTGTGTATACATTTTTATATATCTATATCTATATACATCTATATATACACATATATATATATATATATATATATATATATATATATATATATATATATATATATATATACATATAGATAGACACACACATTCATATATGGATGTATGCACTTATCTGTATTAATATCTGTCTACCTGTCTTTCTCTCTTCTCTCTCTCTCTCTCTCACTATCTCCCTTCCCTCTCCCAACGATAAATCTCCCGGCCCGCACAAACAATGAGCACGGCACCTCAATTATAATTATCTCTTAGCCAAATTAACCTGACGGCAATTTCACATAGAAGAATAAAAACAATACAACAATAAAAAAAAATCAACGAAACAAAAAGAAATATATATATATAACTTGTACCTAAAATCAGCCACGAGCAAACTGCGAGCGATATTTTCCGGTTCTGCCACGACACTGTAAATCCAATCCCGACGACCCGCCAGCGACCCTTTCATTCTAGTCACACATGCAAATGCTGTCACTCGCTCTTGCCCTGCAAATGAGTGGGTTCGCTCGTCCATAATTACAAATAGTGAAACATGAAAGTTGATGCCTCTCCTAACATAAAATGTATGCGCTCGTATGCGTGCGTCCTTGTGTGTGTTATTCGATATGTTGGTGTCTGGGAAGGTTGGTTGGTCGAGCATGTTTATGTGTGAGGGGATGAGAGAGTGAGTGACGGAGCGGGATTGAGTGAGGAGAGTAGGGACAGAGGGATGGGGAGAGGAAAGGAGGGAGGGAGGGACGGAGGGAAGGAGAGGGAGAGGGAGAGGGAGGGAGGGAGGGAGGGAGAGGGAGGGAGAAAGAAAGAAAGAAAGAGAGATGGAGAGAGGATAAAGAAAATAAGAAAAAGAATCTGAAGCGAGTGAACGAGTGAATGGATGACAGAGTGCGCGAGTGAGCGAGTGTATGTCATGCCTCGACGTTTATGTATAATCCATGGCGCCCTCGGTGTGGCGACGCTGCCTTGCGTGCCGGGTTGCGTGCGGCGGCGAGAACGTGACGGCGCGGCGTGGCTTGGATCAGGTGCGTATCTTATATTTCACCGATATGCGTGTGTAACCCAGTTTTCGTGTGCTTGTGCGTGCGTGCCCCCACAGTATTAGAAGTTACTCTCTTTGAATATAAAGGAATTTTCGCCGTGCGTGTATACTTCAAAGGAACTGTATTTTTACTCCGTGTATACATGTTCTGCTGAATTTTTCTATGATAGGTATCGTGCGGGCGTCCCCTGCCCTTTAATTGTCCTGCTTGTGCGTTCAATTATGAATACGTCTAGCTTATAGTGTGAGGGGGAAGGGAGGGCTCGATTTTTTGTTTGATGTGTCTACATCAATATAGCCTGTCAGGTGGAGACTGGGGGGAGGGGGGAGGGGGTGTGGGTGTTAGTTAGATGTGGCTTAGATCAATCTACCCAACCGGAGGAGAGGGAATGGGTTGTTAGCTGGCTTATGGTTTGTATCAATAGAACCGTTTGGTGTAAAGAGGAGAGAGGAGGAGGAGAAGGAGGAGGAGGAGGAGGAGGAGGAGAAGGGTGGAGGAGGTAGGGAGTAGTTTTTAATTTGTTAAGTGCAGTCCGCTTCACTGTATCCAATCGAAGGAAGGTGTTATGTTACATGTAATCTACGCCGTAAAAATCCAGCCGTGGGAGGCAAGCGATGGGTGTTGTCTCCGATAGACACAGATGGGAGATTACCAATATGGGTTTTAATGACTCTAAATCACGTGTCCCATGTCCTTATATATAATGCCTCGGTGCCTTCCCACGTAAATAGAGATCTCATAAAGGTAGGCAAGAGATAGGCTGTAGGTGTAGAAAATCGATAATGTTTATGTGTCGAAGACAATGGATGTAATAGGAAATGAGAGGAAAGGTGGGGATGTGTAGAAGTAAAAACCTTGTGCATGTAAATACCGATAATAGATAAAGATAGATGACCAAGAGTTTACGATCTAACAAAAGTTGAAAGATTATAACCACGAAGAAAGCCATCAGTTAGTAAGAGGAGCTTCAAAGACGGTGCGTCCTGTGGATGTATATGCATAAGGCGGCGAGAATGTACAGGGGCGCGGCAGGTATCCTGTGTAAGACTTGGAAACACAGATTGAAACAGGAATGAACAAACATTTGTACGTGTCGTTTCAGTGTATCCTTCTACAAGTATTTGATTTTGATTACATTTTCCGAGGTGTTAAAATATATAAAAAATGTGTAAACCAAAGGTAACAATGAAACTCCCTTTTTAATTTACGGTTACCAATATATACATTACATAGACACACGCGTGAACGCAAACAGGGGCGCAAACATAAACAAACACATTTGTTCATTAACAGGAGTGTCAGAGCATAATGCGCCAATGTGTGTCCGAAATTGGTGAATGTTTACACTGGAGACCGACAATGTACACACACACACACACACACACACACACACACACACACACACACACACACACACACACACACACACACACACACACACACGGACACGCGTTAGTCTCTGCGACTGTCACATAAAAATAGGTGGGAAAGGATGAAAGAGGAAAATAATAAAGGGAAGGAAATAATATACGAAACGAGAGGCGAACAGACGAGCAAACATTTGAGATTAGAGACGGATCGAGATGGGGACGCAAAGGTACTGAAGGCGTCTCTCAGGTACAGGAAACCCGAAATAATCAAAGGCGCACAACTCAGGACAGATCACAAGGACCGGGGCGAGAAGGGGGACAAGTCTCGAGCCGACGATTAAAGGCGATCACCGGAATAATGTTCGAATGGGCGATAATCCGGCGATACGAACGCGAAGTGAAAGACGAGAAACGACCCCCAAGCCTTTCGCTATTTCCAACACTCGGAGGACTGTCTTCTCACCGCAAAACGAATGATTATTAGAGAAAATCAGAACTCCACAGCGGACGAGAGGGCGTGACGTGACGTTCCTGTGGCAGCCTTGCTTGGCTCCCTCCGCCTCAACCCGATCCCTGCGCTCACATTAGGCTACGCAAGCTCCCTGGTGACCTCCGGGGGCTATAAAAGATGCTAAAACCGATCTAAATACCATCCAGGAGGCCGTTTCAACGTACTAGAGGCAGGGATGAGGTGGAGGAGGGCGGCCGCGGTACTAAATTGCCAATGAAAAGGGGAATGCTTAGGATTGTGTCAAATTCACGTCATCAACCTGCTTCGTATACGTAGGATGAACGTCTGCGCCATCCTATTCCACAGTAAAGCCGTTTTCAATTTATCTCTTTTATATGATATCCAATCACGAACCTGTGAGATAACGCTGACAACAACGCCAACCCACACTATATATTGCGTGAATATTTTCCGGGCAACAGGAATCCCTAATACCGAAGGACCTTATTGAAATATTCATCACTGCATTCGGAGCCGAAGCTTCTAATTTACATAACACATTGTTAACGCCGAACTCTAGCGTTATTCCTTGATTCAATTATCATGGAAATTCCGACACTCCATCAAAATAAGTTTTTTTTTTCTAATGCGAAACTTGGTTTTATTTTTTTTTTCCTATTCTATATTCAAATTAATTTATTTATACACATAAAAAACTCATCTAGTCCCAAACAATGGCTACCGCAGGAGTCTAATTCAGTAGCCAAAGCACGATTTCAATTACACTTCCCGAGAGCCGCCCGCCAAGATGCAAGTCTCCTGCAATTGTGTCTCGGGTGTTCCTCCGCCAAGCTCTTCATAATGGTTATGGTTGCGAGCATCTAACGCATTGCATACCAACGATGCACTGCCGTATGCAACATTCTGTGTATATATAAATATACTTCTGCAAATGAGTATGGTAATAAAATAGGAAAAATCGTACAGTAGTTGTTCAGTAATGGCACAGCGTACCTATATTTAAGGTGCTGCTACCCTTATTGACAATGGTACGATGGAAAAAATAATGGAAGAGATGACACTTATCATAATCGCGTTTCTTCATATTGCCGATCGAGAGTCCGCCAGCATCACAGCGGAGACGCAGCGGCTAATCTCCGGCGCGCGGACTCTGCTCATCCAACTATTTATTGACTAATTTTATAATGCACAGCGATGGATTATTCCGTTCAGAATTATCATAAACTAATTAAGTTGGCAAATTGCATTACCAACTCTCCATTTCGAATAATTAATGTTAGATCATATACTATTTAATATGTCATGAAAGTTTAAATTATATGCAATAAAGCGTTTTGGCTTTGGAGTCCTACTTCAGTTGAATTCAGTATCAGCCGCTGAGGAGGAGATTCAAAACAAACGCAAAATATGAATCCTCGTTGTATTCTCCTCATAAAGTGTGACGGACTCACCTTCATATTCACGTCTAACACAAAGCTTGAATGTTTTCATTGATTCATGTTTCATTTCATTTTTCCCACAGGGTGTCCAATAACAGGCTCTCCCGTCACTCTCTCTGGTTACCAATGGTGCCACTCAGCCAGAACAATCACTGGCACCAGGCACTGCGCTACTATATTGTCACTTGTGGTGGCAGAAAGCGGTTGGCGGTTATAGTAGTGGTGTACGATTACATAAATTCTAATAAAGGTTTCTATAGTGATGGCGGACGTTGATGATAATGGCGACGATGGTATTTATCAGAAAAAAAACTGCCACCATAAAAGGGATCTATGCTGTAGTTGCAGCGTTAGTACGTACTTACAATAGAGGTTAGTACCAACTATCTGCCAGCATTAAGAGTGGGCAGTCCCCTTCATTTCCCTCTCGACTGTGCCATCTGCCCACTTTATCAGGACGCCCCGAGTCACCACATCCTTAGCTGTCGCGCCCTTGCAGATGGCCGGCTGCAGGAGACACATTAGCTGCGTCTGCTGCCCGAACACTGCCTAACCTGAACACATTTCTTTCCATAACTTGAGGTCGACAGGGGGAGTTAAGGGTTAAATATACTTGAAGGAAGATCTGATTCCTGTTGTATGAGATTTGAATACATTCTCTCCAATACATAGAATCGAGCTTCGTGTATCTGTTCCGGCATCGTGTTGTCTATACCTAAGAGAATCCGCCTCCCAATACTTTGATTCCAAGAGTCCTTTGGTGTCAAGGGATTTGACGTCCCTGGTTTAGTGTTAGACATGCGGTGTGCCAACCCCTTGAAGTTCCCTTCTCGGAGGGTTATGGTACTTATATTCCTGGTTATGGCACTCTCTTACCCCGGGGTTATGACACTCTCCCAAGGTTATGAAAGTCTCCTGACCTAGAGTTTTAGGAGTCTCCTACAGGTCATAGAGTCAACAATAATGTCGTAATGCTGTGTAAGTTCTGCGTGTTTCTTATCTCACGTCACCATGGTAGGCAGTTCTCTTGGTGTGACCTAATATTGAAAAAGGAGCGGGTTCCTTGGATCCTTCTTATTCACATGGGATCCGTGTGTGTGATATGTGTGTGAGTGTGAGCGTTTGAGTGTGAGTGTTTGAGTGTGTGTGTGTGTGTGTGTGTGTGTGTGTGTGTGTGTGTGTGTGTGTGTGTGTGTGTGTGTGTGTGTGTGTGTGTGTGTGTGTGTGTGTGTGTGTACACCAAAAGATTGAATCTCTTCGTTATAAATAAAAGAGAATTAGAAACATTCACATTTGTCGTCTCGAAATTTACACTCATCGTAAGCCCCCGACCCCCAGAGAGAACACAGAAGGATTACCAAGTAAGTAAATAACAAGACACTGAAGCAGAGCCGCTGCCGACGGTGACACACTCCCCAGCGTTGGCAACTCTGCAATAATAGCCCGCTTTATGAGTTTATCGTCACTTTAACTGGTTTTATATCATCTTGGCTGTTAAAGTAATATTTATGAGTCCCCGCCTCCTCTCCCGGGTTGAGTGGCCCTCCTCACAAAACCCAGGAATGCCTCATTACTCTTATGAGGGCTGACAGGTCATCCTGTGGCTCCTACCCTTGCCAGAGCCAGAATTCAATCCGTCTTGTGCCAGTTCTTGCTCCTGATAACCGATATCGCCTATCTCGAACATCGGAGAACAAGACTCGCCCTCGCCCTCGCCTCTCCCACACGGCTCTCGCAAC
>BOPN01003386.1:45000-47500 GCA_017312705.2 Penaeus japonicus | reverse complement strand
TAATGATTCAAGGAAGATTTTTAATTTGCAATGCTCTGCTCCCCCCCCTCTTTTTTCCCCCATCTGCTAATCCGATTAAAACAATTTCCACCATTCTGATTTATTGTCTCACCTCGTCATCCCGACGAAAGAAAAAAAAAAGTGGAAAATGAATAATATGTATTTTTTACTTTCCCGCACCGAGTTGAAGATAAATCAAATGTGGACTTTTACTGAAGCCAAATCACAGCCGACGCTAACTTTATGCGCCTCCCGAATGACTTTCCCCGCCGCTCTAACGACCACATGAGCACAATTACCGCGTGGCTTCTGTTATATTGACATTTAGTAATGTACGAATGAGTGACAGCAGTCATGATTCTACCCACTAACAACGCGACCTCACGCACGCAGTATGGGCGGCCCTAAACTCTGTGGGTAAAAGACAGACACGCGACTCCAGGAACGCAACACGCAAACATGTACACAGAAAAAAGCCTGTGCTTGCAATCTAGGCATAATTAGCAAAGAGTTGCAGACATGGTTCCCTTGGGCACTTATGTACACTCATGTCTGGCAATTAATTCCTCTATCAGGATTAATGGTTAAGCCTTTCGTAAACAAGTCCACTGAAAAATCGATTTAATGATACTTTCGCTCAGTTAAGAATCACTTGCGCAAGATTAAGGTAAAGTAAATACTTTTTGGACTATGTATGTAATACACATACATACATACATACATACATACATACATACATACATACATGCACACACACATATATATATATATATATATATTATATATATATATATATATATGTATATATATATATATATATATATATATATATATATATATATATATATATATATATATATATATATACAAACACACACACACACACACACACACACACATATATATATATATATATATATATATATATCTATATATATATATATATATATATATAATTATATCAATACACACCAACGCAGGCACTTACGTGTGTGTAGGGGGGGGGGCTGAAATGGAGCTGGGTGGAGCTGAGTGCAGCAGGGTGATGTAGGATGGAGGAGGATATCGCTGGATGAGCTGAGTGGAGCAAGATGGGTGAGGGTGGAGCTAGTTGATGCATGGTGAGGCAGGATGGAGAATAGTGGAGCAGATGGAAAAGAAGAATATGTGATGGAAGTGGAGGAGGTGGAACAGGGTGGAGGCACCAGGAGAGCGCCTTCGGCCACGTCTTTCGCGGCTTGGCGCTGGCCACCGACAAGGCGATGACAGCTGATGTCTGAAGCATAAATAACTTGACGCAAGAGGTCAATCCCTTTCGTGACCCAATCTTCTCTTATCCGGCTTACGACTTAGAGCTTTAATCTCAGCTGAACTTCGTGTCAATACTTTCGTTTTATCATGTCAAAGTAGGATATTTTATGAAGTGAGGTAAAAAAAAAGTGACATGCTACGTCCCAAAGTAAAACAAATACAAGAACGAACTAAAAGCTACACACAAGTCCACAGACATAGTAGGCACACGCACAGACCATAATCATAAATACTTATAAAAACACCCCATAAAAAAACAAAAAAACAACAACAGAAAACGACCGGGCTACCAACGAGTCTATAATGGCACCGGATTATCCATAGCCATATCCACTGAAGGAAAATAAATCTGCAAGACCCGGTAATTTGCATATCCTCGCCCAGGTAAACGCTTTAATATGCTGATAAAAGGTTTAATCGACCACCTAATTTCTGGGGCGATTAACAGGTAAAGACTATTATGACTAGGGTGATGCCAGGACATCGCTCAGGCCAAAAACCAACGGATATGAAGCGCTGGAAGAGATGAAGCAGAAGGATAGTATCGCTTCTCCCTTTGAGCGCTTCTCCGCGGTGCCGGCGTCTCGTAGCCTTCATCAGCGGCCTTATCAAAGGGGCATTAAGGCCTCCGCGGTAATTAAGCTTCTGGATTAAGCGAGCGAACGGTCCCGGCGATGGAGCCAACGAGCGCGGCCGGGAGAACGAGCGCAGGAGACGCGAGATTCTACGAGACTGAGAGAGAGAGATGGAGGGAGGGAAGGAAGGAGAGAGGAGAGAGAGAGGGAAGGAGAGAGAGAGAGAATAATTGAGTTCAATGAGATGGTAACTTTTTAAATATATTCAAATGAGCATTTACTACTGTGTTAAGAGTGAGTAATTACCCCATAAACGTCACGCCCTTTGCAAAAATGAAAGACTGTGCAAGTGTGATGATACACTTACTCTCTCACACATGCATGCACGAACGGAAGGCCTCCCCCTTCCCTTCATCACCACACACAATCATACACACACGCCCTCCCCAAGACATAACACCCTACACCACAAACCCCTGCAACACACACACCTCCCTTATCACCCCCTGCAACATACACGCCCCCACCATCACCCACTGCAACACACACACACCTCCTCCATGACCCCCTGCAACACACACACACCTCCTCCCATCATCCCCTGCAACACACAC
>BOPN01003386.1:0-40000 GCA_017312705.2 Penaeus japonicus | reverse complement strand
TGTGTGTGTGTGTGTGTGTGTGTGTGTGTGTGTGTGTGTGTGTGTGTGTGTGTGTGTGCATGTACGCAAAACACACCCTCAAAACTGCGTCTCGGCCATTCATGAAATTTCGTCCTTAACCTTCCAGGACTATTATTCCAGGGCGAGTAAGTGCTTCCGAGTCTATGATGCTACTGTGCTGACCACTCCATGAGATCGACCGACAGGGAGGGGGGGGGGGTTATGTTGACCGAGAAGGCACCGAGGGTTTGCGTTTAGGCTTCCGGAAGAGCGAGGGGAATAGGTGAAGGTGAAGATGAAGGTGAGGGGAGAGGGAGAGGGAGAGGGAAAGGGAAAGAGAGAGAGAGATAGGGAGTGGATCCTACTACGAAATAGCCTTGGCGAGTGGGGGTGGGGAGGGGTGGGGGCAGGGGGGGTAAGAGAGGGGAGAAGGGGCCACGAGGGAGGGAGGAAAGGCTCTCAAAGCACGCTCGGGTAACTGTGTTTATTTCTTTGTTCGGGTGCGTGCGTGTGTGTTTGTTTTTATATTTCGAATGACGAAACAATGAGAAAAGGAGACCGAGTGAAAATGGGAAACTGAGACTGATTCACACATACACGCTCGTGCGCACGCGCGAGCGCACACACATACACACACACACACACACACACACACACATATATATATATATATACATATATATATATATATATATATATATATATATATATATATATATATTACACACATAAATACATACAAACAGAGAGAGAGAGAGAGAGAGAGAGAGAGAGAGAGAGAGAGAGAGAGAGAGAGAGAGAGAGAGAGAGAGAGAGAGAGAGAGAGAGAGAGAGAGAGAGAGAGAGAGAGAGAGAGAGAGAGAGAGAGAGAGAGAGAGAGAGAGAGAGAAAGAGAGAGAGAGAGAGAGAGAGAGAGATAAAGAGAGAGTGAGAGAGAGAGAGAGAGAGAGAGAGAGAGAGATAAGGATAGAAAGAGAGACCAAGAACGGGGAAATAGGAAGACGTAGGGAGAGAGGCAGCAGAGGACGCGAGCAAGCGGTTACTTATCGGGAATAATGAAGGAGGGGAACTCCGCGAGGGGAAAAACACAAATTGTACTGACAGAGGGGAAGGGTGATGTGACAGAATGAGGTAAAGTGTAGACGCGATAATGCACACAGAGAAGAGAGAACAAGTGTCAAGCAAAGAGCGAGCCATTCTGAGCAGAACAAAGCACTCTTGTCCTGAGTCGAACGAACCACCTTTGAGCAGAACGAACCACTCCTGAGCAGAACGAACCACTCCTGAGCATAACGAACCACTCCTGAGCAGGACGAGCTACTCCCTAGCAGAACGAACCACTCCTAAGCAGAAACATTCCTGAGCGGAAAAGACAACTGTCCTAAGCAGAACTTGCCACTCCTAAGCATAACGAACGACTCTCATGCAGAACGAACCACTCCAGAACCGAACGAACTACTCCTTTACCAACTCCGAAGGACCTCCCCGCTCGGAATAGGCGTAATGGCCTATGCATAAATAACCAAGGCTGATCTCATCGTGACCCAATATAAACTTTTCTTCCCCTTACGTCCCGCTCATGATGATCACTCGTTCTCTTTTCGGCCCGTGTTACTCTGCTTCGTCTGACGCCAGGGTTTAATACAAATTTTAAGGAGTTGGGATTAGAGTAAATACATATAAATAAATAAGGAAGTAAATACAACATTATTTATCAACTTTCTTTTTACATGAGAAGTTTCTAAAATGTACACATGACTTAAACTTCTCTACCAAAGACCAATTTTCTTCGTCCGTTGCAACATATATATAAAGATGACACAAGTTCTTGATCAATGATAAATGCAACAGGCCCATTTCTCAGAATCTTGCACTTAAGCATGTTTTTTTTCATACTAACCAATGGAATAGCTCTAACGCATCCAATCCATTTTGGCTTAAACATCACATGCAATGAATGACATGTAGAAGTCGAATATTATGAAAGCGTGTCACCTCTTCACTACGGATTAATAAACTTAAATCCGATGAGTGACAGTGAGCAAAAGCTTTAGCATGAATCATTTAAAGGGAATTAGAAAGGAAATTCATGCTTGCATATGTGCTATTTCCACCTTGCTTCCACGAATCAACAGTAAAAATATCTTCATTCAAAATACGACGAACAGTAATTCAATTAGTAAAACAGTTACACAAGAGAGGGTTAATGAAAAGATTCTGTAAGATAAAATAGCATAATAACAATATCAAAAGGGTTTGGTAGGAAGACCATCAAAAAATAAACAAAGTTTAACGACATATCATAAACAACAATCACATCTCCCTCGGCATCAAGAACAATAAAGTCCAGCATCCTATCTTCCGGAGCACAAACACCATCATCACCAACACCACCACAATGCCCATCCCACTCCCGCCGGCGCAGGGCTCCCTCGGGGACGCTCCCAGCCCCGAGTCTCCAAGTGAGACGCCGGGACGAAGCTCCTCCCACGTACAAGAAAAAAGACTAATGGCATCTGAGTCATCATTAGGGGAAAATAATGCCGCGGATTCCCTAAGGGGTCAGTTCTGGCAGCCCGAGAAACGACTCTTAGTAGGACGACGCTCGGCTCGGAGCAGACGACCCGGCCGCTCCAGCCTCGCTCAGCGAGACGGTATCCATCATCGCTGGTGTGTTGCCGAACGCGATTTCTCTGCTAAATACATCCAGGTCTCCACTCTACTTGCAGCCACCGTTGCTGCGACACATCATGCCTCTCTCCCACGCTTCAGACACAATGCTTTAGTACATGCCCTTGCCTCGGCCTAGGTGAATAATTCGCCGTGTATCAAACCGGCTTCCCGAGCGTGTTTACACCACCCGCTGCGTCCTTGCTGGCAAAACATTCGATATCAAGTAGTGGTCCGTCACCAGAGACGGAGGAGGATGGATGAGGTTTTAACATATGAGTCACATGGGATACGAGCGAGACAGGAGGCCCGGTAAGAACAGCCTGCAATCACTTCTAACAACATGTCGTGGCTGCCAACCTCCATGCGCAAGGAGGGCACCTTCAATGATCATCACATCACCAGCTGTTGCCACAGTTTACAATACTCGTCAAAACACTGCGCTGTCATGTACTGTCAACAAGCTTCATACACCAACGGAGCTGCATGGCTGCCCTTAGGAAAACAGACCGAAGTCCTTTTATAATTACGAAGTAAACAATATTTAAATAATGTAGCTTACAGACTGCTTGCATAACGACTTGTCTCTCATCGTTCATTCTAAGTTCAACAAGAGTTGATGATACCATGCTATGTGGTCTAGTAACAACAATCAAGGAGTGTTATTTTGCACACAAATATTATTTTATTTATCTGAATAACCGATACTTTGCACTAAAGTTTGTTCACACACACAGGCATCCACAGACAAACAACGCTAATACAATCACAACCTCCACCCCCCCTACATGCACACGCAAGCACACACACACAGGCAAACACCTCTATTGTAAATGGGGGAAAGGGGGAAAGGGGGGAAGAAGGGAAGAATAAAATGGGTAAAGGGGGGAAGGAGGGAAGAGAAGAAGAAAAGAATAGACAAGGAACAAAGGAGAAAATTAAGCGGGAAGCACGGGGAGAATAAGGGGGGGAGGCGAGAAGTGGAATAAAGATAGAGACAAAATCAAATCAAGGAGCGTACGTGTGGAAGGGGGAAAGGGAGGAATGAAGGGAGGGAGGGAGGGAGTGAGGGAGGGAGGGGAAGAAGGGATGGGGAGGAATAGGAATAAGAAGCGGAGAAAAAATGAATAAATAGAGAGAAAGATATATAGATAAGTAAAGACAGAGATAAATAAGTAGACAGATAGAGCGAGAGAGAGAAAGAGAAAGAGAAAGAGAAAGAGAGAGAGAGAGAGAGAGAGAGAGAGAGAGAGAGAGAGAGAGAGAGAGAGAGAGAGAGAGAGAGAAGCAGGAGAATGGAGGGGGGGGGGGGGGTCGAGTCCTATTCCGGCGGCGACCCAGACTTGCACGACAGGATCCGATTGTGGAAAATGAGATCAATTAGCCCCACCTCGGAGGCGTATCCCGCGCTCCTCTTTCTCTCTCTTGTCCTGCTTCGCCTCTTCCTCCTTCTCTCTTTCCCCCTTTTATTCCCTTTTTATATCTCCCTCCATCATTCACTTTCCCTCATACCTTTCATTCTTTTCTACCCTTTTTATCCTTATCGTCTCGTTCTTTCCTCCTATCCCCTATCTTCCTTCCTCCATCATTCTTTTCCGCACATATCCATATTCTTTCTTTTTCCCTCCATCCTCCCTTTCCGACCCTTCACTCTTTCTTCTTTTAAATCTTCCTTCCTCCTTATTCCCTCCCCCCCCCCTCTCTCCTATCTAACCACTCCTTCATCTATCTTTCCATCTGAACTCCTCGGGCCTGCTTACCTATTCTCTGTCTAGCCTTTTCACTTTTCCATCTCTCGTCCGCCCTCCTCCCTATCTACTCCTTCGCCCGCCCTTCCTTCTCTCAACGCTCCTTAGCTGTCCTTCCATCCTTTTTCTCACCCTCCTTCCTCCCTATCCCCTCCTTCTTCCATCCTTCCTTCTAAAACTCCTTAACTCTCATTTCATCCTTCCATCCCATCTCTCATCCTCCTCCCTCCCTATCTTCCTTATCGCCTATCCTTCCCTCTAAACTCCATAACTCTCTTTTCATCCATCCCTTCCCTCCTCCTCCTCCTCCTTCCTTATCCCCTCCTTCGCCTATCCTTCCCCCTATAACTCTCCTTCTATCCATTCATCCCTTCCCTCTTCTTCCTCCCTCCCTATCCCATCCTTCGCCCATCCTCCCCTCTAAACTGCTTACCACCTTTCCCCTCGGCGCCCCATACCCAGTCGCCTGCAAGAGTGATCAGTGTCAACAGCATTGCTAATGATCAGCCGCCACGCCCGCGCCCGCGTCCGTCACGACCGAGGCGGGACCGTGAAAAAAACAACAACAACACCACCGAAGGACGCCCTTCCCGAGACTCTCGAATCCGTCGCGCAAAAGGGACTCGCACTCGGGTTCGGATTGACAACTCTGTTGACTTGTCACTAATGGGTTCTCTCTTATACCTTTCGCTTGGGGTGGGAGGGAGGGAGGGAGAGGGAGGGTGGGAGGGAAGAAGGGAGAGGGAGGTGAGAGGGAGGCCGGGAGGGCAGGAGGGAGGGAAGGAGGAATGGTGGGAGAAGAAGAGGGAAAGGGAGGGAGGAATGGAGAGGGAAGGAGGTCAGGATGGATGGATGGAGGGAGGGAGAGGTGGAGGGGAAGTGTGTGTGTGTGTGTATGTGCGTGTTTCTGTGTGTGTGCATGTATGTGCGTTTGTTTGTGTGTGTGTGTGTGTGTGTGTGTGTGTGTGTGTGTGTGTGTGTGTGTGTGTGTGTGTGTGTGTGTGTGTGTGTGTGTGTTTGTGTGTGTGCATGTGCGTGTATTTCTGTGTGTGTGCGTGCGTTTCTGTGTGAGTGAGTGAGTGAGTGAGTGAGTGAGTGAGTGAGAGATCTGACTAACAAGAGACGATTAAAAATAAATGCGTTCTACCGAGCTTGCTTAAAAAAACACTCATTGGAGATAATATCAATATCTGATTAGCATAATAAATTGAAATAAACCCTTGAATAAAAAAATAGCTATAAAACCGCTCAGACTGATAAAAAAAGACAAAGCTCCCCAAAGTAGGAAAGAAAAAAAAAGACAAACCTCAAACGACAGACAGAAAAACAACAATAAAAAACGAAGAGGAATATACGTGCTCAGAATTCATTAAAGTGACAAACAAACAAAAAAATAAGAGAAATCCACTAATGACCCTCCCCCCCCTTAAAAAAAAAGAAAAGAAAAAAAGAAAATCCCACAGAGAAACAAGAGACAAACAGACGGCAATAATATCGCACCAACCAAAATCAACGCAAACAACCACTCCCTTAATAATAGAGAAGCCGGCAGTGCCTCACACCAGTCCCGCTCACTCGCTAAGCTGACTTGACAACCAAATTAAATGGAAAGTAATTGCTCTGCATTTGGTACGAGGTGGAATAATCTAATGCAGCTGGGATTTTGAGCAGCGGACGTCGGCCACCTCTAATCTCACGCGGGGAAAAAATAAATGAAAATAAAAGCGAGAAAAAGAGAGAGAGATAGGGAGAACAAAAAATGTGTTTGGGTCCATCATTACAACTGCCTATGTATTTCGAACCAATTTAGTTTCAAATTACAGAAGATCACGTTCGTTTTGTCATTGTCACAACAAATTTTGTAAAAAAAAAGGCAGCAGGCACGAGAGCGCTGGTTCCGCATAGAGGACGCGCGCAGCAGGTCAATGACGGGTCGCTTACTTACCGAATTTGGCGTCTTTCCTTGCTTTCTCTAATCCTCTCGCCTACGTGATCCCGCTATTTTCGAAATAAAGTAAGCAAACAGGAATTTATAACGAAAAATGTACTCAAGACTACAATAATCATAACCCACGGCAGGGTTCAAATCCGGCGGTTTGGTTACAGTTTTGTGTTTGTTATTTCTCACTGGGAATAAATAATGCTCTCTTTTTATCCGGTTCTAGATGGAAAGCTTACGAAGGCAACTCTATTTATGGAGAAACACAAGCCGAAGGTTAAGTTACGGCGACATGTACAAAAAAATGAATAAAAAAAAGTTTAGTCACGGGATAAAGGCGCAGGTTTCTTGGTGAATGAACAAGCTCACAAACACACACACACATACAAACACACAGGCATGGACGCACTCGCAAACTATCTAAACAAGGCAGGTCAGTGGAGAAACAGGCCATTAAGAAACTGACTAAGCAAGACACAAGCACTTGAGCGTTGTTGGTCAAGAAACAAACTTTGTACAGTTGGTCAGTCAAGGAACAAACGAGTGGTTCTGGCGAGTGAGTCACTCCGGCGGCTCAGCTGTCAGACACCCAACACTCGGCCTCCCTCGCTCACTGGACCAGCGGTAAGCTGACGGTGAGGGATGGCTTTTGCACCTCCTCACATCCAATACATCCACTTTTCTCGGAAAGATTTGTCAGCACATATACACTTATACTCATTCTCCCTCTCTCTCTCTCTCTCTCTCTCTCTCTCTCTCTCTCTCTCTCTCTCTCTCTCTCTCTCTCTCTCTCTCTCTCACACACACACACACACACACATATATATATGAGAGAGAAAACTAGTCGAGGCCTCCCTGTGTGCGTCCGCCTAAGCTGAGTCTCGCCATAATGAGGACTGCCACGAACAGAGGGATAAAAATCGGCTAAAAATCTGAGCGTATGAAGGCGAGGGGAGGAGCGTGATAATGGCTGTAATCAATCACCGAGAAGACGCGGCCCTTCTCCACTGTCGCAGATAACGCAGAGTGACGAGCGGCCGTAAATGATGCATGCAAAGTAGTGCCGCTGCGCCCCTCGCGCCGCCCTCGCAATCCCGTAGGCTTCCTTCGGATCCCGACGCCTCCGAGGCCTCATCTAATCATCACGAGTTCGCGCCTCCCGAAGGTCTCACGCAGCAGGGGAGCGAAGTCCTTCCGGCGGCGCCCTCGCTCCCTGGCTGGCACCTTCGTCGAGCTCCTTATTCTCCTGGCGCAGCTGCGTCGGATCAGTTATAGCATCCTCTCCCGGCCCTCTCCTTCAGCCTAGCACCTCCGCCCTTCACCCGCGTGTCAGGACGTTTTCCCCGATTACATCCCCGCCCTTCCCCCCCTCTCCCCCATGACCCAAGCAGCATCTCAGGCTCGATCTTCCTGCTGGCACGCGGTCATTAAGCTGGGTCGCCTCGGCTCAGCAGGGTGCACATTGCAACTAACTTAAACTTTATGGAAATTTCTCATCTCCTGGTTTCCATATTCAAATGAAGTCAAGTGTTTGGAGAAAGTCTCAGTGTAAATATACAAAATGTCTTATATATTCCTGAAGTTCTATATTTTTCGACTAAGTCATATAATATATACGTACGAGAAGAAGAAAGGAGACTTTTTACAGCCAGTAAAGTAGCGTGAAAGGCAACACCCTCGGAGCCATATGCTAAACTAAGCAAAAAGTGACATCTCAACACGACCCCAAGTCAGACCAATTATCATTCAAGTTGTGCCATAGCAGCGTCCACTCCCTCACTAATCCTTCCACCCCCCTACCCCTCTCCCGGCACTCATCCTCATCCTCCGGCACATGATCCGTGCAAGATTATGTCCAACTCTCTGCCAGGAGATGGATCAAACAGCGGGCCTCGCACTCACACTCTCACTCGCTCTGCCCACGCAGTTACTCATTCGTTCATGCCTTCTGCAAGCGGTGACCAAAACGCCAAAGAAAAGTTCCCAGAGACAAGAACTCTCGGTTGCGTTGGAAGTAGCGTTGGCTGTGCGTGATATTCCCGCGTCAGCAGTGTGTAGTTCAGGTTCACTCCAACATGGCACCAAGGGGGCCTTCCAGACACAACATGAAAAGTGTATGTGACTGCCTCCACTACAAACAACCACTTCATATAAAAACATTCAATCTCGTTTGCAGGAAAAATCTAAACAGCGAGCGAAGCCAATCGACTGAAAAAAGAAAAGAAAAGAAAAGAAAAGAAAAAAAAACACGTATGTGTCGGTGAATAATAAAAATCTTTCGTTTTCTGTTCTCCATTTGGACAAACGAACCTCAGGCCCCAATAGGCTTCTCTAGAACTGTCGCTGTGAGAGCGGGAAAACGCAGTCCTAACCTTTATTTTGAACATTTCCACTCCAATTTTAGATCATGCACGTTGTGTGGTAATAACTTTCCTCTCAGACTGTCACTTCTACTGCCCCTCTGCTCATGGAAGCTTGTGCCCCGGCTTATTCAGAAGACATGCCCCTCCCCCTCCCCCCCATCACCCAGCGTTTACATAGTCCTTGTCCAGTCTCATAAAGCTCGCCACATGGTCCCAGACGAGGATTGCCGTCATAAATGCTAAGAATATTAATAAAGTTTACATACCCTCCGGAATAGTTACAAACTGCCCGTGCATGAAATATAAACTTCCAAAGTTAGGGCACCTCGGAGGCTGTTATTAAACTCCGACGTGAATGGGGCAATCAGCAACTTCAAAAAGTGGATGATGCAAATTACGAATGGAAAGTCTCGCGCGGGAGGAAATAGTCGCACGTCATCCGCGTCCATTTCGGAGGTCGGGATCGCGAGCTCGGCGCCGCCTCCCTCCTCCCGTCTCGTCGCTGGAGAAAAACGGCAGATAAGGTGCCTATAAATAGCCAGTGCTAAGCCATCATCATCTGTACGAGAATACTGTTTTATCATGAGTTGCATGTTACATGAAAGATAAACTGCGGAATTTAGAGCTTTGATAATAATCCGATATCAATGAGGCAGGGGAAAGAGAGGGAAAGAGAGAGAGAGAGAGAGAGAGAGAGAGAGAGAGAGAGAGAGAGAGAGAGAGAGAGAGAGAGAGAGAGAGAGCGAGCTGATGGCTCCAAAAACCAAAGCAGTCTTTGGTACCTTCTACTGCCGTCCCTTCGCCTCTCCCTTCTGTAAGTGCAGGCAAGTGACCCCCTTGCTTTGTGTTCCTCACTGCAATGCCTGTACGAGCTGCAAAGGGTAAATAATGTGCCGTCAGTATAGGTGGACGCGCTACAAACAGCTCCATTGATCAGAGTGCTCAGCTGCTTCGGTACAAGTAGGGAGGAGTTACAATAATACGCGAACTTTTATACGATGTTGTATACCTTCTTTACCGTCAATCTACCTTTCTATTTTATACACATATATTCAAACGCAAGAGCACGCGTAAATACATTTGCATATGTTCTCTAAACGAATGCAGTACGGTTTTGCAAGACGACTGGCAAGGCATCATTGTATATTGGGGAAGGAGACGACTGTTTGTCTAACATTGGGGGATACCGCAGTCTAAGAGGGCGTTTGAGGACTGCATATAGAGTACATGTGTGGCTATGTGAACGTGTGAACGGCTTCTTAAACGTGTACGTGAAGGAGAGAGAGGATATGAAGGTGAGAGGGGGGAAAGAAGGAGGAAGATGAAGAGGAAGGAGAAGAATTAGAAGGAGAAGGAGAGGAAGGACAAGAAGAAGAAGAAGAAGAAGGAGGAGGAGGAGGAGGAGAGAGAGGTGACAATAAATCTAAAAAAAAGAAGAAAAGAAAAACAGCCTGTTGAGCGTTGGGGAGGATGGGGAGGTAATCATGGCTACTTCTGGCGTGGCTCGTAACATGGTCCACTTATCGTTATCAACTTCCTGCTCGTACACTGTTCTTAACTCGTCACACAAATTCCCTCCAACGTGTAATCGTGGGCAGTATTAGCTTTGCATGATGCCTAGACGAAGCAAAGCACGAGAGAGGAGAGGATGGAAAGAGGAAGTGGGAGAGAGGCGAAAAGGAAGGAAGATATAAAAGGATAAGAAGAGAAGGGAGGACAAAAGGAGAAGAAGAGAAAAAGGGTTTAAAAAATGAAAAAAGAAGGAAGAGAAAAGAAGATGAGAGAAAAAGAGAAGACGAGACAAGAAAACGAAGACACCTAAGGACGCCATCATACATGCAAAAGTCAAGACACAGCAAGCAATTAGCGAAAGTTGCGTTTATTAGTTTGTTTACAAGTTCGGGTAATGGCAAACACAGAGTAATGAAGTTAGTCCGAGGCCTGAGCCATCCGTCGCCCCACAAGGCTGCCCTCGTCTCGAAGAAATAAAAAAAAGTCGCTTCTGGTATTTCTCCTTTTTTTTTTGTCCCGACGTTCATTGTTATGCTGCTGGTTCTAGACCGCCGTTGAAAGAGTAATTTACTTTTCTCCGCGAGTCCGTTTCCTCCTGATTTCTGATTGGACGGCACGTACCCAATGCTTAAAAACGACAGCGGAATCTTTGAGTTCTAAGAGAAATCTCCGGCCAATATGATCATGTAGGGAATTAATATAATGTATCAAAACTTTAACTGACTGTAAAGGAACAAGAACGTATACATGCAAACATATATATATATATATATATATATATATATATATATATATATATATATATATATATATATATATATTATATAGAACACACGCACACGAACAGTCAAACACACATAAATATATACATACATACATATATATATATATATGTAAATATATATATATTTATATATATGTATATATATATACATATATATATATATATATATATATATATATATATATACACAATATATATATATATATATATATATATATATATATATATATATATATATATATATAAATATACATATTATATATATATATACACATCTACGCAAACACACACATACACAAAGTTTAACTCTGAATAAATAAAGCAAGAAAAGTTGATCGCCCCGTCTCGCTAGCAGCCCCCGCCCCCCTCCCCTCCCTTCCCCTGTAAGCACCTGGGCGAGTGGCCGTCCATCATCGCCACGAGAATCACGTACGAGGAACACCAAAACTCCGGCCTAACTTCGGAAAACTTCACTTAGCTGATTACTTTAAGAGGACAAACAGTAGGGGTAAAAAAAGAGGGAATCTCTCTCCTATAGAGCATTATAAGGAATTCCTTTGTCGGCCGTCAGGCTAAATTTTGGATACGCGGAGGTTCTTATATTCAACATCTTGTATCACGAGTAAACTTTGCCCATTATTTTGTTTTCCTCAAGGGATGTTCAAGGCCATTCTTACTCTGGAAAAAAAATGCGTAAGATATGGTGAAGAATCCCAGGTCACCTCTGAATGAAGAGTTACATAAGCCCTGTTTATCATCTAAATACTGGGAATCATTCTTAAAAGTATTTCGTTATCAACAGGAAGAATCTTAGGTCAATTTAACGATCAGTGTCACACTATCAGGAAAGTTCTTTATACAAGTCGACCCTCCCAGTTGCGTCTGTATATAAAAGGGACCCCAGGTACCCCCAACACAAAGAAACGAGCCACCCATGTGCAAGAACGGTTCTCAAGACATGACAATCCGAGAGCAGAAGCCCACACCATACCCTATCCCACCCCACCCCAGAACCCATCCCCTCCCTAACCTTCCCACCCTCCACCCCACCCCCTTTTCAACTCGTATGTGCAAAGACCCTGTCCAGCCCATACTATACTCCTCCAACCCTCCCTATAACCCAACCATCCCCCCTCCCTAACCACCCCACCCTCCAGCCCTCACCCTCATTTCAACTCGCCTGTGCAAAGACCCCCGTCCATCCACGTGTAAGGAATCGCCCAACGACGAGCGACGACACAGAAGCAAGGACCGAATCGAGGCTTCTGCTTCCTTAAGTCGCTTCTGGCATCATTACCCTCCCCTATTGTCGTCCAGTCTCGAGGGGGACTTGATATGGGAGCCGAGGAGATGGATGCGGCTCAGCAGGGAGGAGGAACAGCTACGCCTAATGAACTGGAGCGCGGCCTCGACTCCTTTGCTCCCGCTCACAAAAGACTGCCGCTGATTATCATCATCGCGTTGAGGTGTATGTGTGGATGTGGATGTGGGTTTGTGCTTTTTCGGTGGGTTTGTTTGTGGGGGTTTGTTGGTTTGTCCGTGCGTGTTTTTTTTTCTTAATACGTGTTTGTGTGTTTGTAAGCGATTGAGCCAGTGAGCAAGTGAGTGAGTGGGCGAGTGAATGAATAAGAGATTGGGTGAGCGAGCGAGCCAGTGAGTTTGTCAGTTAGTGAGTCAGTGAGCGAACGTGTGTGTGTGTGAGCATGTCTTTTTCCCTGCAGTGTCTCCCTGGATGGTCTCAAAGGACATTAATCACCACCAGCGTCAACCCGAGCTTCCCAATGAGGACCTACGCATTCGTTTCTCTCTCCGTGTATGCTCGGCCATGTCTTTGTTTCATTGTTTGTTCTTGAGCTCTTAAATCTGACTCACAATATTCCTTTGGCATGAATACATACACATACAGTCATAATTACTTGCTAAATTGACGTATCTAATTAAACAAAACAAAGCAGAAACGAACATAACCCTCAGCATAACCTCATCAACATCAAACCACAAGAAAAATAAATAAAGATAAAAACATAAATAAAGATACAGACACAGTTAAAGATCAAGACATCACCCAGATAAAGACACGACGTCACCGAGAGATGCGACGGAAATAAAATCCTTCCCGAAAGGAATCGAGAGAAAGCAGCAATCGATAAGGAGTCATTAGTAGGCTGGGACATGATAGATGTAGGGGGAAGGAAGAAGGGCCTGGCACGCGAGGCCATCATGGTGCCATGTCGCCATCCCTAATCACGCGCGGCAGAGGACGATGGGAGGAAGAGAGAGGAAATAATTAGAGGGTGAGTAAGTATAGAAAGAGAGAGAAAGAAAGAGAGAAATGGATTGATAGATACAGAGATAGGATGGAAAGAGAGAGATCGGTTGATAGAGAGAGAGAGAGGTTGAAAGAAAGAGAAAGAGAGAGAAAGATGGAGAGATAAAGAGATAAAGAGAGAGATGGGTTGATAGAGAGAGAGAGAGGTTGAAAGAGAGAGAAAGAGAGGGAGATAGATAGAGATAGAGAGAGAGAAGGAGAGGGAGAAAGAGAGAGACTGAGAGAAAGAAGGAGAAAGAGAGAGACTGAGAGAAAGAAGGAGAGAGTGAAAGGAGGAGAGAGAGAGAGAGAGAGAGAGAGAGAGAGAGAGAGAGAGAGAGAGAGAGAGAGAGAGAGAGAATCACCCGAACCTTACACATCTATACAAGAAAATCCCTCATCACAGCATTTTTCAATAACCCCAGTTCAAAGTCCTCGTTACCTGCATTAAAGAACATCAACATCCCAAAAGCCAATCGCTTCATAAGGGAACATGCAATTTTCTTCTTGCGCTGATGACAAGCAATGTTTGGCGGCCGCAGTCACAACGCCATCAACATGACGCCCCGGGTAGAGGCGGTCGCGATCCCTGAGGCACAACGGGTGATTGTCACACGTGAAGTTTTTTCATGCCCTGTTTGTGGTATGCAAGTCCATGCTGGCAGGGGATGGGGGGGATTGCTGGTTTAGGGTGCAGTGGTCATGGGCATGAGGACAAGGGCTTTGGGAAGAAGGGAAGGGGTGAGTGGGCTGGGGGTTTTGGTATCAAGGGGTATGGGGGAAGGCTTAGAGGGGAGAGGGGACTGGGGTGAAGGGGGGAAGGAGGCGTGGGTACCAAGGGGTATGGGAGAGGACTAGGGGGGATGGGGAAGTAGGGTGAGTGGGTTGGAGACTGGGTTCCAAGGGGTATGGGAGGGGACTTAGAGGGGAAGGGGAAGGTGGGATAGGGGACAGGGGCAGGGTACGCACACCCTTGCACCCAACAACACACCTCGACCTGTCAATCATCTCGCTGACTCACTTTTTAATGACATCTTCCCTAAAGCTAAAGCAATTTTCGCGAAGGGTAATTGTCGGAGAATTTTTACATTCGCCGCCTTCACATAAGAAACCCTGTAATTATCTCTAACACGCTGAGCGTACTTTACTCATAGTACAAGAACGCCCTTATAGTTGGTGTAAAGCTGATCTGACTAACCCTGTATGATATCCAGTAATTCAATACTACTCGTATATTGCTGCACCATTCTAACTTTGGCCTAACACTGATATAACACTGCCAAACTGTGTTAACACTGTATACAAACTGCAACAACAGCATCACTAGACTTAGTCAGTACTACATCGCGCGTCCCATTAGCAACACACTGCTGCATCAACACCGCTGTGCCAATTGCTTAATTACCGGGTTATTAAAGGACTGGAGGCTCGCTCGCGTTCCGCCGGTGACCGACTCACGTAAAACCTTAATTGTATGATATACTCAAACGTTCAAGCACGTCAGTGGTTGCATGTATGTCTATGTATATCTATCTATCTATCTCTATTGGTGTACACAAACACATTGTGTATATGCAGACAAACATATACAGACACCGACACACACAAACAAGCAACCGAGGACAGACAAACTCAAAGCCTCACACACAAGAGAGAAGAGCATAATCCCTACGAGTTCTCCCCCGTCCCGCTGGACACATCATGGAGCCATTCGTCAAAACCCGGCGCATCTCTCCCGGGGGGATGGCCACTTCTGGAACGAGAACGAGACAGCTCCTGGCGAAGGACCTCTCGTCGCCGCCCTACGACCTCGGCGCCCCAGACATCAGGTCACGCGAGCGCCTCTCACTGCAGGTTGTCCGCCCCGTGACCGGCATAGACAAGTGAGTACGCAATTTTGGAGAGTGCCGCTGCCGTGTACAACATTCATGGCGGGCCTGTAGTGGCCGGCTAGCACCAGCTGGGGCAGCCTCATTATCATTTTACGAGGATATATCATCGCTTGCTCTGACCGCTGAGCGTATAGTCCTAGATTGATGCTCCTTCATTATATTTCGTCATTTGTGACTTGCATTGTCACAAATGAAGAAGGCGGAATTTAATTACAATGCCCCTACGAAGTGTAATGACCATAGAGTGATTCTGCATTTGCAAGGCGGAGGGCAAACTTAGAAAAACAAGTGCCTCTTGTCTAACCCGAACACACTCGGATTCCATGAACTCACACGCTCAATATACAAACAAATAAACGGACAAAAAAGGCTTCGGTTATTTCACCACTTTCCTGGCGTCACACAACGTATTTTACAACTGTGCGGAAAGAGAATGGCTCTCTTTCACTTTCTTCTCCAACTCTTAACATCTGTTTCGGTCACAGCAAGTGTTTGCGGCCGCACCTCTGTCAAGAACAAACCTCAACACAAACACTCAGTTCCTCTTCTTGCTGATTCGCACTTCTGTTGCCGTGACATTCGGCAAAGCAGAAATACCATTTTCTGCCACAACTCACCCGCATAATCTGTGAAAATACGCAGAAAATTGTTTCACTGAGTTTTAAACAGATTATTTTCTTCGAAGGAGGAAGTTGAGAGAAGCGTTGTCTTTTTGCGTCAGAGGGGCCCCCCTTCTACCTCCTCCCTAAACCCGGCATCATCCCCTTCCCTCTCCCTACCGCACCCCCCCCCAACGAGACATCACCCCTTTCTTCTCCCCTCCCCCTTCCCCCTCCCTCCCCCACCCTTATGTACAACTCCCAACTCCTTCCACCAGATCCCTCCGCATGCCCTTAGAAGAGGCGATAAAGGAGGAAATACGTACTTACGACATCATATAGGCAGCGAACACGGGGTAAGAGAATAAAAGAACGGCTTTCCTCCCTTCCCCCAGCCGGCGCGGCGACCATAAACATACCTGCAAGAGAGAGAGAGAGAGATTAGGTTAGCCAACATTGTAAACAAAGCGCCCGAGTTAAAATGTCAGATGAGCTGCCAAAACATACGTACTCAGCACAAATGTCTAAGAAATCAACGGTGCCTCGGAACCCATAACAAACCCCGTCATTCGCGTTTAGATTGTGTATCTTGTTTGCTTCGGTGCCAACGGACTCGGACACGTGGCGGCGAGGGCGCGGGGGGATATTTACAGCATGTATTGGTAGAGATCGGAACTATACATCCATGTGCATACACACACACATATACACATATTGAGATAGAGAAAGACACACACACGCACACACACACACACACACACACACACACACACACACACACACACACACACACACAGAGAGAGAGAGAGAGAGAGAGAGAGAGAGAGAGAGAGAGAGAGAGAGAATACAGAGCTATACATATATATACGGTGAATGATTAAGCACCAGGACACACAACCCCACCCCACCGTCTTTCCATCATAGAGACATCCCCACTAAGAAGAAAAGAGACGCCCATCCACGCCCAACAAAGATAATTGAGTCACCACGCATCCACAAGACACATTATACCTCGTCGGCCCTCAGCTCAGATCTCCTGCGGTGGTGGCATAAGGCTGTCGTCAGCGAGGCCCTCTGTAGCACGTTAAGTCCCGCTGCTGACGGATAGCACGGCGTTCGGGTCGTGTATCTCTGGTCCTCCCTAACGGGCTATTTCAGGCGCGCCGTGACTATGCGAGTAGGTATGCAAATATTATGGGTATCACCTTTAATGTTCAGTTTGAATTTATTTTTTTTTCTGATTCGGTGGTATCTTTCCTTGCGATTCTGAAAATGCTCGATATCCATCTTCTGAGATCAGCTACAGACAGACACCTACGCCCGCACGTGCACAAACACGCACGGAATCACATAATCATCAACGGCATGACCGCTGTCACATTTCTCAGCGTCACCACCCACGCCACCTCCCCCGACCTATCTACTCGATCACTCACATCCTCTCCACGAGAGGAACAAACACACAACCACACATGGATAGGCAGAGGCACAAACACACATAATATATATATATATATATATATATATATATATATATATATATATATATATATATATATATATATATATATATATATACATATATATATATATAGGTAGATAGATAGATAGATAAATAGAGAGAGAGGGAGAGGAAGAGAGAGAGAGAGAGATAAACACACACACACATACTTCGTGTATACCCCCACACAGGCCATGTCAGAACGCCCTCTCAGAACTGAAGCGGGCATCCGCCTTCCTCTTCAGGCGCTTCAGCCAAGTTATCCGAACAGCCACTCCCTCTCATTGTCACCCTGGCGGGGGCCCCTCCTTTCCCCTTTCTCTCGACCAGTTTGTGTTTTCGCCAATTAGGCTACGGTATCTTCTGCCTCGGCTTTTAGGCGACAAGCCGTGTTTACTCTGCGGGATGGCCGGGGACGCCGCAGCGAGGAATGCTCTGCCGGCTGAAATGGTTCGGGTGCTGTGTTTTCGGATGCTCTTGGCTCCGTAGGAGCTGCAAGGGTTTTGAACTGCCTCCTCGATACACAAACCTGCAGGTACAACCGCTTGGGTGAGTGTGTGTGTGAGCGCGCGCGCGCTCACACACACACACACACACAATCATAGAAAGAAACAAATACACCCAAATACAAACAATTAAATACAATCACACACTGTATATAATGTAGTATATCCATTGCAAACGAGCTATAACATATAATGGGCCAAAATCTAATTTTCTTATTCCAGAAAGTAGTTAACATGCAATTCATGTTAAATTAAGGTTAAAAATCACTCCGCCGTATAAAAGAGAATCTTAAAGTTGACATTCCAGATGCATACACCTTTCTATAAAGCGAAAGAGAGCCCTCCGTATGTTGCGCAAGTATGTAAAACTGTGGCCGGTCACGATGCACAGACGGATCTCAGTTGCATAACATTTTGGACCAACAATACCTTCCTCCATGATTAAAAAAGTTTTCCATCGGCCCTTGGAATTATACTTTCCCGAAGGCAGATAAAATATACATTTCTCGGTTACCGCTGTTTGCCTGCGAAATCCCGTGTATGTTCTACAAATATAGGCGCATGAACACACATCCACGATTGCTTGTGTGACTTGATGAGTAGACGGTGGTGCATAAAAGAGAGTAAGTTTTGACGTACAGAGGGAATAAGAAATGACACAACTAGTTTGCAGACACTAGCAAGAACTGATACGAAAATAGCATGAGCGAACATGCAAACGCTATTATAATCATGTAAGTGTGTAGAATGGATGAGGCACGGACGCGGCTGATGCTTGCGGTCTACTTGCGGTTGCATAAAAACGGTCAGAGATTTCTGCGTACGACTAGTCTCTCTTCTAGTATGAGTGGACAGCGCATGTAGTAGTCGGCCAAAAGACGGTGTAAGTTCGGTCCTCTTGGCTGTTTAATGTTGGTTATCTGAGAATGATTCATACTGCAGATCGTGTAGTAGTGGCTCATGCAATGTAGTTTGCAGCCCGGGATTAACACAGGTCTTACTGGTCTTTTAGAGCGCCCACCGTACTTCATCCCTGCATAAAACGCAGGAGTTTGTAGTTCAAAGGTTCTTCAGGGATTAAGCGTGCTGACATTATAAAAGTCTAGATGTTATATATTGCTGACCGCTGACAGTAATAGCACCGCTGAATGTGCTTTAGGGAATCGTGGACCGCCTAAACAGAAACGCCTTTTTCACGATTAATGTTCATGGAATATATAAAAGTGGGTGATCACATAGTTGCCTCTACTTATATCCAGTTCACTGTGCTTCCTCTCGGAATGTAAAGATCTGCACGAGAGGCAATTGTAGGACTAAGCCACCCACATAACTTCCCCGCTTGAGTTTCAAAGAATCAAAAGAGACGGCAAGACTAAACCATTCTCACAGCAACATGAAAAAAAAAAATCCTCCGGTCTTTTGAAGATTGTGTTTTCGCGTCTCTCTCCTCATGATGTTTATGAGAGTGACTATGACGAGGAGACACGCACCACAGCGATTCCTCCCTTGGCTTGAAGACTGACCCGCTGAGTCTATGGTCGTATCTTCTCTTTAGGTGGCCGGCGATAATATCAAACAAGCCTTACTGGGAGATTTTCTTTCTTCTCTTTTTGAATAAGCAAGATATATTCTATCCTTGTTCTTGGTTTGTGATCTCAGATTAGATCCCATAATGGAGACTATGGAGAGCTAACAATTTGCTTTTATTTCCTCTCTCTCGAAATTATTTAATTTGCTATGGACAAATTTGCCCCCTTTTTCACATACATAAACTCGTAACCATGACTCATATTATGGAAATTCCTAAGCTATTTTCATCCACGTCGAGATTTTGAATGACAATCTACTTATTTTCAAGTCAGCGTCAATGTTTTTAGAGCAGGGGAGGCGTGGAGAACCGCGTCCCTGTAAACAAATGACTGTCGCCTTGTCAGCTGATGGACAGGAGGGGTAGTGAGGGGAGGGGAGCGGAGGGGAGGGGAAGAAGGCACCCCAGCCAGATTGGGTCGCCGGTCAGGGCTCACGCCGGTAGAATGGAGACATTAACTTCCTTTTGTACATGAGATTGGAAATCCTAGCAGGCATTCCTTACCGGTCCTGCCTTTAGACGTTCTTGGACAAACACTCGAGCTCAGGATTAAATTCCGAAATTAGGTTAGGTGACACACTAGTAGAGTTTCATTGCAGTCTTGTACGATTCAGTCTCTAGCTCTACATACAATCGAAGTTTTCCTCTTCAAAATTTTCCCCATCTGTCTCCAGCACGCAGGTTCTGCAATATCAACAACGTTGACACCTGCCACTATTCCGATCTGAAACATTCCCTTTCATCCCTACAACCAAATCCGAACCCTAACGACACCAACCAAGCCTCGACATCCTCCCTCTGCCCACCGCAATCGACACAAAATCAACCACTTCACAATCACAAGCTGTAAATCCAAAAACAAAATCACGAATGAAAAAAAAAGAAAAGAGAAAAAAGTCAACCCCTCGAGACCCTAAAGTCGAAACAACGATCGCAAGATGGCAACATTTCCTCCTCCATCTCTTGCCCTCCGTCATTCTTCCTGGAGACGTAATTCCAGAATTTGTCCGTCAAGCAAGGTTATTAACGTCGTTATTGGGCATAATAACATTACTAACAGAGAGCAACGAGCATATCAATGGCATATATATCCCCCTGATATCTTTATGGCAATTGATACACATGATTAAAGGGATTTCCCTTCCTTTTTAAAGTATGGATTCGGTTCCGCTTTTGTTGCTTCCTGGGATGACGTCGCAGAGGGAGAGAGAGAGAGAGAGAGAGAGAGAGAGAGAGAGAGAGAGAGAGAGAGAGAGAGAGAGAGAGAGAGAGAGAGAGAGAGAGAGAGAGAGAGAGAGAGAGAGAGAGAGAGAGAGAGAGAGAGAGAGAGAGAGAGAGAGAGAGAGAGAGAGAAAGAGAGAAAGAGAATCATCCGAGAGAGATGGATAGATAGATAGATAGATAAAGAGAGAGAAAAGAGAGAGAGAGTAATTGACTGCTCATTCCAAGAGCGGAAGAAAGCAGGGGTAGCGCGCGCGATCTCACCGGCTGAACGAGTGTTGATTATTTTACGTTCATATTAATTAATATTAATTGTGTAGACTGAGCTCTGCTGAGGAGCTTTGGGGAAATAATAACGTATCAGCTGCATTCTATTCAGTTCTGATAATTCATAAGCAGCATACGCTTTAGCCGGCCTTTTATTGTGAAATTAATCACATCTAAATTAATAGAGAAAGAACAGGATATAGAAATAATTGCCAATTTCACTAAACAGATTGTCATTTTGGAGTCTAATGCACTTTGATTTACTGCATCATAAATTTCGTATCGGATTAACCAATTTGCTTGAAATCATATAAAACAGTTAACGTGGCCGAGTCTCTTTTTTCTCACAAAACAACATTCCAATATTGAAGACAAGCCTAGCGTGCTGTGCGATATGCTGCTCATCTCGACAAGCAATTATTTCCTGCCGTCAAAGTGAAGAAGAGGAAACAAAAAGGAAGAAAAAGAGATAAAATAACAAATTAAGAAAACTCAAAATAAACAGGAGATGAAGAGAAAGCAAATATAAATACACACATAACGCCTTCAATGTCTGGAGGCTTACGAACAGGCTCCACCTCAGGCAATCTAGTTATTGGGTTTATCTTTAATTGTCTCAAAGAACCACACATAGGCGAGGCTTTTAAACCAAACACCTTCACTCATGTTAGCACTCTATCAGTATCAGTATTTGTCGTTTTTTTTAAGTATCATCAGCTAACTTTTAGTGTAAAAGATCGCAGGCTTGCCTTTATAATGGTGACCTAAACAAACTGGGTAAGTTAAAGAGGCATGTTTATGTGGGGGTGAGATACATCTTCATCCGTCGGGAGTCTGTGATCCCTGGCACATGCCCGCCCCCTCCTCGCTCCCTGCCTCGCTCCCTTACACCCAGAAATTCGAGAAATGGACATCGGTATGTGGGCGAGGTGCGGGGGAGGAGCGCCATGGCCGAGTCAACACGCGCGCCCGCCACGCGATCCTGGGGAACTAACTCGCTCTCGGTCTCGTTTCACTCGCCGTTTCGCCTGCCTTTGCGCCCCCTCTCCACCTCAAAACCCGTTTCCTATAATAACCAACTCCACTTTGCTTTATCTCTCCCACTCACCCTCTCCACTATATAGCTCTCTCTCTCTCTCTACCTCAGCTCCTTCTCTTGCATCCACCCTCTCCACCATGTAGCTTTCCTTCTCCACCTCCTTCACTCATCACTCCACTTTGCTTTTTTCCCACTCGCCCTCTCAACCTTAGTTCCTTCTCTTCCATCCACCCTCTCCACCTCAGCTCCCATCTCCTCCACTGACTCACTACACTTTGCTCAATATCTTCCAGTCGTCCTCTACTACATACATCTCTCCCTCTCTACCTCCTGCATCCACCCTCTCCACCTAAGCCCAAGTCTTCTCCACTCACCTACTTTCTAGCATACGGCGGCTCTCCCTTTTCCTCTCCGCTTCACCACCCTCTCCTTCACGTCTATGCCACGTCCTCCTCCTTGGCTTCCTGCGAGACTGTTCGACTTCTACACATTAAACTTTATCGAATCTACCGGCACTCTAACGGAAACACGGGTACGGGAAGAGAGCAGATGGGAATTCAACACAAATCAACACGAAGAGCTAAATGGGAGCGATGTTAAGGTTCACCACGACGACAACAATGGGAATGAAGTTAAGGTATAACACGTAGACAAAAATGATTTTAAGGTCTAACACGAATACACAAATAGAAATGAGGATTCAGAGGAAATTTCTGATAAATGGGAATGCCTCTTAATGAAGATTAACACGACGATAGAAATAACAATAAGAAGAGAAGACGAGAGACGTGGAGACACAGAAACTAGGAGAAAGATGGAGAGGAGAAAGGAGGAAGATAAATGGTTAGAAAAAATACGTCAAAGAAACAGAAGGAAACAGAAGGTAAAGGAGATGTAAATGAAAGGACACGGCCCAAAGGGGACGGGGTGACCAGGGGGCAGTAATGGGAAAACTTCTCCCGGCAATAATCTAGGCAAAAATGTCCACAACGTGACATTTTCGGCTGCGTCAAAAGATGTGCGAAATCCTTTACAAAGTGGGAAAAGGGCGAGAAAGTGCGACGTCTCTGGAATACAGAGGAGTTTGGGGGAAATACGAGTAAAATATAAAAATATAAAAATAGAGAGGACACATGAAAAGAGAGAGAGAGATAGAGAGATAGACAGATAGATAGATAGATAGAGAGAGAGAGATAGATGGAGAGAGAGAGATATAAATAAACAGACAAAGAGAATGAGAAAGAGAGATCTATCAAATGAAAATAAAAAAACAAACAAAGAAACAAATAAGCGAAAATCCCGCAAAGTCTCCAAAGACAGCGAAAGTGTTGGCGAGGAAAAAACTCGCACCACACAAAGTAGAGACGACCATGTTTGTCCAACAGTTTTGGCAGTACAAAGGGAAACTTAAATTCTTACTATGAGCAGGTAAACGAGAGGAAAATGGATAAAGTATAGCTGCTAGATAGAAAAGTTAGAAAAAAGACATACATACGTAAAAAAAAAAGAAACTTCAAAGTAAAAAGAAACACGCACATCGATAAAAGAACAAAGACGATAATGAAAATAATCAGAGCATGGAAAATGTACATAAGAATCACTAATTAAACAATAAACTAAATTAAAAGCGTAACTTCTATTCCATTTTACTGATGCATAAAACTCTGGTGGCAAGCAAATAGCTGCGGATATGTATGAGAGGAAGAAGCGAAGGAGAGGGGAGCACGACAAGAGGAGGGAAGGAGGAAGGGAAGGGGAAGGGAAGGGGAAGGGAAGGGGAACCAAGAGGGCTGTGTACAGAGGAAAGCCTCATTCAAGTGCCTCTCTGGCCTTACTGTGCTTCTTCTAGGGCCCAGAGTGGCGCTCTCTTGCACACACGCTATGAGGCAAAACAAAGTGGGGAGAGGGTGGGGAGAAACGGACCAGGCTATCGGGTTCAGACGAAAGCAAGTTACCAGATCGGGCTGATGTGTGTTTGTGTGTGTGCATGTGAAGGGGGGTGGGGTATTGAACCGTGCAAGGTGGGTGGGCTATCGCGAGGTGGGCCAAGTATCATCACGCGGTGAAGGAAGATTTATAAAAAAAGGCCCAAAACTGTCAGAGAAATTCGGATTAATTCAAACGGAACATAAAATGGTTTCGTGAACATTAAGCTAAAGAGGTGCTGTACGTAAGACTAGCAATATGCGTTAAGACACGGTGTTTCCCGCAAGCCAAGCACGTCTTCGCACCCTCGGAAGGGCTTTTCGCGTGGCAATGAATAATCAAGTCTTAATCATAAATTAATTGATCATACGCAATATGGGAATATATGCACACAGGGCTTGGTTGAACTTGCGTTCTCTCCATCCTGGTATGACCTCATCAAGAAGGCAGGTTAATGCGCCTGGCGTAATTATTGCCTAATTGTCTCCCTGTCGTGACCTTCGACTCAGGGGGGAACATCCGGAAGATATATAAAGAATAATAATGAGAACCCGCGTGTGATCTTGAAGGGTTCGGCGATGGTTACGCGTAGTTAAAGGCGTCATCTCCTTCGCGAATTTGTAAATAAAATAAGCAGCAATCTCGGCGTCTCCCAAACTCCCATTTGGTTCAGTTCACGACCCACAAGTGCAAGGGTTCAACTACAAGCTAAATGACTCGGACATCAACTTCCGCCCCTCCACTACCAGCCGCCACCCTTAATCGACTCGCTAAGGTACATATGTCGACGTTTTATCAAGCGCATGTTACCTGGTCATAAACACACGCGCCCACGTGAGCATGCCAGTGAAAACGTCAAAGCAGCTGACGTGTCTTAAGTATCAGCGACCAAGACACTTTATCGCAACCATGTGTCAAGTCTCTTTTCTAACTTTCTGGCGACACTAATGGAATATAATACCGACTTGTAATAATGCAGCAGCCATTTCTTTCCCCCAAACTAAGGCGGTGTCATGCAGGACTCGACTACATGCGGCAAGACACGCATACATACGGACGAGGCACAGACACGCGAGGCTTACATTACAAACAACAACAACAACAAAAAGAGAGACATGAAAAAAAAACTTCAAAAGAACCACGGGAGAAGAACAAATAGAATGAAGCAGGTTTTAAAACGAATGAGTTACTGACATAACAATGCTAATACCCGAACAAAGAGGATATATAAAGGCACGAAGCCCCCGCGGAATACAAATATACGCAGAGTAACAACAACGCATATATATAATACAGGGATTTATCGGAGCAAACAGTCACATGACAAGAGACATCCATGACAAACATCCGGTATCGGACACAAGCACAAAAATCGAACACGGGGGAAAGATATTCACACGGGAGAGCGAACGAGAGAGATACAAGAACCCGATACAAGTGCACGACAAGCGAAAATAGAGACAAACGCAAAGGGAAAAAATGGTTCTCGTGAAAAGAAAAGGAAAAGTTGAAAGGGACGGCGAAAGAGAAACACGGACCATGACGACAAGCATAAAACTCCAGAAGAGAGAACCCTTTTTCATATAGTGATATTGCAGACCATCTGCAACGGCCTTGGCCTTTCAAAAAAGGCATGGCGAAAGAAGATATCAATTACACACAAGACAGAAAAACAGCAATTAAAGATGGATACATGGGCACAAAAACATTATTAATTATGGATCAAGGACACACACACACATGCACACGCACGTACACACGCACGTACACACACACACACACACACACACACACACAAACACACACACACACACACACACACACACACACGCACACACACGCGCGCGTCCGCTTATAAGCAGAGGGAGTACAAAGCACTGACCGACAGGGGGACAAATAGCGCGTAATAAAGACAACTGGAAACTGGAATAGACGCCCCCCCCCCCCACCAGGACGGTCTCTTCAGGAGAGAAAGAGGGGCCGACGCGGAGCTTTTTCAATATTCAGGTCCCGTGAAGATAACATTCGTGACGCACACAACAGCGTCGCTCCGTCATGTTGTTACCTTGCCTACCTTCTCCCTCATGTCCTCCTACCTCCTTTTCTTCTTCTTCTTCTTCTTCACTTCTTCTTCTTCCTCCTCCACTTTCCTAATTCTCTCTCCTCCTCCCCAATTCTCCCTCCTCTTCTTTTTCCTCCTCCTTCCTAATCATATCTCTTCCACCTTCTCCCTAATTCTTCCTCCTTTTCATATACTACCTCTTCCTATTTCCCCCCATCCCTCCCCCGCCCCCCACAACCTCCTCCTCCACAGACTTCCTCTAACTTCTCCTCGACTTCCTTTTTCCTCCTCCTCCTCCTACTCTTCCTCCACCTCTTTCTTCTACCCCTACCTGCATCCTTTCCTCTTCCTACAGCCACCCCCTGGCTCGTTACCGCACGCGTGATTTTCTGATTTTATTTTGGCTCCATATGGGCATTGAACAGAAAACCTTCCTTGAATAAGAATTTCACTAAAATCTTGAATATAATCTGAAATAGAACCAAAGTCGATTGTTGTTTCTTTTAAACCAATGCCTCGAGACAAACCCTAATGATATTTTTTTGTATAGATGAACATATACATACATACAATATATATATATATATATATATATATATATATATATATATATATATATATATATATATATATATATATATATATATATATATATATATATATATATGCATAAGTAAAAACGTTTACTTTACAGATATTCCATTCCCCAGCGAGCAATAGCAGTGATGGGATCCACACGGTACACACGATGCGGGCTTGCATCTGGGCAGGATCACACCGCCACGCACCACTGGCCATGCACACTCAGCCAATATTACTAATGGCCTTTTAAATGTCTTGCACCCGCACGGTACGTAAATCCTGCAGAACACTGAGCTGATTTTCACCCTGACGTCTTAATGAATAGATAAGGAAACCGATAATACCTGATAAAGAGGACATGAACACGTCAACTTATTCAAAAGAAGCCTTAAACAAACAAGTCGTGAAGCAACAGGACTCGTGTAGCGTAAGGGCGAAGGAGATACAGGGTAATAAACATCAGCTCATAGCCAATCCCGCCGTACCCTGCCAAACCCAAGGGGACCCGAGAGTGACAGACATATGTGCCGTATCTTACGCCCTTTTGTCTTATTGGTCAATCTTGTGAAATCGGAACCAGTATAACAGCATGATTAAACGCGGCCCAAAATATCAGAAAATGAAAGGCAGGAAAAAATAATTCAGATGGCGTCCTTCGTGTATAATTTACTTTTTTTTCTGAGAGGGTAAAACATACATAACCCTTCTCATATCAGCCGAGCGAATGACCATTGTAGTGCTGACATTAAGAAAACATTAAAGCTCCAGACATATCCCTATCCTTCCCTGCACACTGTTGACGATATACACGATAAAACCGTTTCTTGTGCGATTGCAGTCTTGCGCGTAATACCACCACTGCGAACAATGACTCAGAGATGGTGAACACAAAGACTCGGCCTCTAGAGCTGCCTTTGATACAGCGATTAGCGATGACCAAACCAACAGCTACATATCGATTCGAAACATTACCAGTGCTTTAGTTCTTTAATGGTTTAATTAATAACTTTATTTCAAAATCCAATTTAGTTTCTGATTAGAAAGAGACCTATTCGCCTCCTTTGAGTTTTACCTGTTGAGCAAACCTTTGTGCTTTCAGTGAACATACATTTTCATCTGCTGAATCCGTCCAAGAAAGATACAAATAAACACACTCCTGATCGCACAGGTAACGGCGGCGCGCGGGAGAGGCGCCCCCCGCTGGCAATATTCATATCTCGGAGGGAAATTTCATTTGAGTGTTGACACTATACCGATCACGGACTTTCTGAAGCCGGGTTCTGCCTCTTGGTAAACATGTTGCCACGGCGAGTAGCTGAGGTGCCTCAAAAAGGGTAGTACTACCTGAGGGCGTTCCTGTCTCCCTGGAATGGAATTGAATCCCAAACACAACCTCTGTAAGAGAGAAAAAAAAGAAATCGGAAGAAAACCGACGATATGGGAGTGCCGGCCGACAATCAGGCAATCAGATTTACATGTTAAACACTCCGTCCCGAACGCCGATACAATCGCAATTAGTCCTCCACCTTCACTCCCGAGTTCGCCGGCGCATCTGTCAACACGTATTCCCAGAGAGCAATCACCTGCGATCTAGAGAAAATAAGCATGTTTTCCCGGGCCCGAGAAAAGTCAAGGAAATAAAATTGGCGCCAAAAAGTTGTGGCCTCCGCGCCTCGGGGTCACTACAAAATTGGCGGGAAATCGATTTCCTCCGGTTTTTCCTGCGAAGGCGAGGTGGGCGAGGAAGCAGGAGGAGGCTGGCTGGGCGGCGCTCGTTCTTGTCGAGTCAGGGTACACAGAGCGGTGTCTCGTGTTTACCGGGGCGCCGTGCGAGAAAAGGCCGGTGGGGCGGGGACGGTTCTGATTTACACCAATGGGGAGGCTTTGGTTCAGGAGGGAAAAATGTAAATAAAAATAAACGAGGGGTTGTTTGCGTGTGTGTGTATGTATGTATGTATGTATGTGAGTATGTATGTATGTACGTGTGTGTGTGTGTGTGTGTGTGTGTGTGTGTGTGTGTGTGTGTGTGTGTGTGTGTGTGTGTGTGTGTGTGTGTGTGTGTGTGTGTGTGTGTATGTGTGTGATATATATATATATATATATATATATATATATATATATATATATATATATATATATATGTATGTATGTATGTATGTGTGTGTGTGTATGTATATATATATATATATATATATATATATATATATATATATATATATATATTATATATATATATATATAAATATATATATATATATATATATATATGTATATATATATGTATATATATATATATATATATATATATATATATATATATATATATATATCTATATACATATATATATATATATATATATATATATATATATTTGTTTGCGCGCGCGCCCGCGTGTGTGTGTGTGCGTACAAGCAAATCTATTGGTGAAAAGCAGTATTAGTATTATCAACTCCATCAGCAAAACAATAAAACCAGCGGGGATGCTGACATAAATGACTGCGTGTCTAATCATATTTCTAATAAAAAATACGGAAACAGAACAACAACAAAACAAATATAATCAACACTTTTAGGAAAAACAAGGATGACAATAAAATCACTACTAAAGTCACTAATAATACCGCCGATAATACTAGGAACAAAGACGGCATTAAATGTGCAACGCTGGCCTCTTGCAACTACAGCCGATAAATGCAGTAAAATCTTTTGGCAACGAACGGTTTAGCCAATAAGCGACGTCTCCGCTGCCCGAGGCGCCACCTGATTGGTTCTTGATTGGCCACAAATTGTCAACACCTTGGAGAAAACCTGATTTTTGCATATATTACCGCGGATTCTTCACGACTTGTGCGTCTGTTTAACTGTTGGTAATATTATGGCATTAAAAAAATCTGCATATAGTTAGTTGCAGCATTACTCGAAGCCGCGACTGAGCATGGAATCCGGGGATCTTGACCAAAGCGGCTGGGTGTGAGCGGGCTAAAACAAATGCGGATCTAGTCATATAAAAAATGGTCATTATCAGACAATCAGATTCTATCCTCTACAAATATTTGCTGTATGTCTTTACTCTGCGCCCCTCACCTCTCCTGTTGGCTCTGTGCCCTTACACACACATGCGCGCGCGCTAACTCACACAAACACAAACACACACACACACACACACAGCAAACACCACAGCAAACACACACACACACACACACACACACACGCACACACGCACACACACACACACACACACACGCACACGAAGTAAGAATCGTCCCTCTGTTGCACCTTTTGGAAACCTTTGTCTTGAAAGTAACATTTTACCCTAAGACTCCCTCGCATTTCCAGCTTTTCTGTATTCCTCCTGTATCCCTCTCCGTTCAGCGCTTCTTTCCCGAGAGCTCGAGACTCTTCCTTCAATTCTTTATTTCAATTTTCTTTCCTTTTTCCATTTTTTTCTTTTTTCCTCGGCGCCTTTCCCTCCCTCCTATCTCCACGCTATCCCATACACTTCAATCTCACTCGTTCGTCATATCGCTAGTTTCAGGGAATGACTCAAAAGCACTTTTTTCTCTCACTCTCTCACGCAGCATCCATCATTCTTATCTTCAAAAGAACCCGCCCTCCATCTTCTCTCTTCCCCTGAGATCTAAGTCTACAATATTCCTTCTTCACAATCTGTCGCCTTATCGATTTTTTTTTCGCTTCTCTCCTTCCCCGGTCTTCTCTTCTCTTCCCCTCCCCTTCCCCTTCCCCGTACCCCCCTTTCAGTACAGCACAACTTTCCAAATCTTCTTCGTCCAAGTTCTTTTTCAGATGGCTCTCCTCTCGTCTCTTTTCAATTCTTCGTTTTATTCAATTTCTTCCTCTTTGCATTTTACCGAATTCTTTAACTTCACCGTCAAAAAGTATATATTTTCCCTTAACTTTGCTATTCGTATTTTTTTTAAGCCAACCCACGAATTTTCTTTTCTGGACTTCACTCTGTTTATTATACGTTTATCCATCCTTTTCTCTCACTGATTCTCTCACTTTCTCCCCTTAAGCCATCTCTGCCTCTCCCTTCCTCCGTTGTAGCCTCCCTGCCACCCTACTGGGCTCCCTTCCCCCACTCCACGCCCCTTCATTTTCCTTCTCCGAGCTTCCTCCCCATCCCCGTCTCTAACTCTCCCTCCCTTATCCCCCTTTCCCTCTCACCCTCTTACTCTTGGGCCTTCGTGACTGGTGGATATTTTGTCAGCCTTACGGCCTAAGCTACTTCACCGCCCACCCTTAAATCTGCCCATCTATGATACCTAACCCCCCTGAGAGAACCAGTTTCCGCTTTCATAGATCTCCCATTTGAGATGAACGCGGGTTAAAATGCCACTCTATTAAGAGAAGACTCCTGTTCTGTGAGAGATATACGACGTTTATGCCTTGGAGGGGGTATTCATTGCTCTTGGGTTTATAGACCTCAGACTAAGCGTCTTATTGATTCTTATGACTGGCTCTGGGCATGTTTAATCAAAACATTTAACGATCGTTTGATTATATATCCTCCTTTGACTGTGTGAGATATAACACTCCTTCCGGGCAATGAGAGCAGGTTCCTAAGTCTCTTAACTGTAAAAGCAGTCAGTTCAACGTCCCGGGATGCTCAGCTCACTTGACAGACAGCTCTTCCATTATCAGCAAATATACACCTTGCCTCCAAACCTGCATAAAGCAATAACTCCCAAAAGAAGATAGAGTTTGGCAATCACACAGGATGAACATTGCCATAAAACAGTTACCCCGAGCCATAGTCGAGCTCAGCCAACCTCTCGCTCGGGAGAAATATGTAAACCGTTGACTTGTCTTAATTCCCTTGAATGTTTTTAATGCTCCTTAATGCCGCAGATCTCCTCAGCGGTCCTGATCCGACGTTTTTTTTTTATACACTTGGATTATCTCGTAGCCAGTGCCAGTCTTTTCAGCTTTCCTTTCACAACACGAAGGCCCAGAAGTTCAGGTCTTCTATTAAAGTGTGCTGTTTTTAAACCCTTCACAAGAAATTCAGATGTCTGAATCAATATAAGACAGACAGATAGATAGATAGATAGATATAGATAGATATATAGATAGAGAGAGATAAAGAAAGAAAGCGAGAAAGCGAGAGTGAGAGAGAGAGAGAGAGAGAGAGAGAGAGAGAGAGATTTACAGTAACAGGAAAGACAATAACTAAGCCCTCATACCCCAAGGATTAGAATCATGTCTTGAGTGTTAACAAGGTCCTTCCACGCTCTATCGTGTACCTGCCTAAAGCCAAGAATATAAAGCTGCAACATCTTACCCTGCAATGTTACCGTCAGTCAACGATTTTAATCAAATCAAGCGAGAGAAGTCCATATGAAGGATTTTCCTAAATGCGCAATGAAATCCAATGCAACAATGTGCAACGATGATCTCACTCCGTACAAATAATTTCCTCCCTGAAGTCATGTTGCAGACCCTTGCTCCATCGGAGAACATAAGCCGGGAATAATGCAGCAGTACTTTTGCAAAATCCAAAACCTAACGAGATGCTGCGGTATAGACGAGGCCCGAGATAGGATTTCTGTCATCATCTTATCCTCTTTCATCTCTATTCAAATATTTCTTCTTTTTTTACCCGATATTCGAACGTGAGAAATATTGGGTCCGTTCAGTGTCTTATTTGCCAAGGCATATTTCGTTTGAAGTTACGTACTCATATCTCTCTTTCTAATACAAAATTTTTGCTGTTATTATAATTGTCATCGGCATATTTCTTGCAATGATCGCTTCTTATTTAGCATATGCACCATTAGTGTCGTTGGCGTTATTACTGCAATCATAATTATCATCATCATTATTGTTATCAATATTATTATCATTAGTACTATTATTATTACTATTAGCATGCTTGCTATTATAATCCTCGTTTTCTACTACTATCATAATTGTAATTATTGTCAATATCATCATCGTTATCATTATGATTATGATTATGATTATCACCATTGCATGTTATCATTATCACAACTATTGTCATCATCGTTGAATATACTTACTACCATAATTATAATCGTTACCATGCCCTCATTACACACAGCGCAGCCCTCGGTCTCCCCTGTCCATCATATTCGCAACCGCCAGGGACGCGAATCGCCCCGGAAAAGCAGCCGTTCTTTCGCCGTGACCTGATTACGCACGCCTCGGGCAGAATCTGTCACGGCTCTCCTCTAATTAGTTCTGTGAAGGATTTATCGGGAACTTGCAGGCGTCGACTCCTCTGCATTGTGTGCCAATTAATTGAATCATTAGCATAAAGATCCTGGTGGGACGCTATTCCCAGACAACATTAACGGGGGGAGGGGTAAGGGGGGTGGGGGGGGGGGACTCAGGTGTTGTACCAGAACACCTACAGGCAGCGCGTTAAAGCAAGCATAGAGTTGTTTGAGAACAGGTCTTATCGAGCTTTTAAATCCATATTATAAACTCGTTGTAAGCTCGACCGGGTGTTGTGCAAGTTGATTATATTCCCATTGGAGATGTTACATCTCTATGCTGGCAACACCACCACATGGTGTCACTGACTCTCATGCTGGGGAATTCCCTCATGCTGACACAACCGTCGAGAGACATATTCGAATACCAAGGCGTGAATAACATCGCATAACGCTTGAACTCTCCATCCGAGCAGTAAAACCCCCTGCATGATAAAACCTTCCCATGAGCAACACTATCCGAAGGAGTTTTAGATCCCCACGCTGGCAACACTATCAAGGATCTGGTGAACTCATTATCAAAGCCAGCGGTAGACCCATGTCTCGCAGCCACTCATAAAGCTCTCCTGTGACTCGGGCCGACAGCGAGGACAGGAGGTGCGACCAGGTAGATACACCCCCCCCCCATACCCATGTGACATTTGGCATTTAGAATAGGGTTGGTCAGAATCGGTCACAGTGATTATGGTAATTGAATACTGTTGTGACACACACATATCACGTCGCATTTCCACATAACATCTGGCTGGCTCCGACGCTGCATATTAAAATCGAATATACATTCCCTTGAAATAAGAAAGAGATTCTCTCGCGCTGCCCCGCCACTTGGGAACGCATATGCTAGGATAATCACGCCTAAGCCTTTAACGCAGCCTCTATGTACACGGGAATCGTTGTTTCTTGAGGATCAGACCCTCCGGCTTTATTGTTTAGTCATTAAGCGTCTCAACTACTGATAGCGTTAAGAGAGACGTGAAAATTCGATTCAGGTCCCTAGGCAATTTTCCATGCCGTTTGCATAATGTGAGTACCCGCCGGATGCGGAACCCGGCTGCGTCCGCATCTGCGTAGCCGGCTTGGAGATATTCAGGATATCATCAGCGTCTTATAGCCTTGCATGACGGACGTAAATTCTCTTTCCAATCATATTAAAGAACCGATGGAAGCAAGTGCAGCGCGCGCGTCCCCTGAGGGAGATGGCGTATAAGAGCAAGGTCTCGCCGAGGTCTTTCCTTTGATAACATCTGAATGCTGCGTGTGCGGGTGACTCATTCAGTGACTTTCTGGTTGGGTCTACGAATGAATGAGTGGGTGGGTGGGTAGATTAGTAAGCCTGTCACTCACCAAGATGAAGGCTGGGTGCTTAAGTGAATGGGCATGAGAAAATGTGAATGAGTATGTCATTACCTTTTATATATCAGATATCAAGCATGAGAATACTCATTCGTCTTGTGCGGAAATGCTAGACGATAAAAGCGAGTTTTTAATGCGTGAGAATGGATGCCAATCGTGCGGGCTCGAGATAATGAGTGCGTGCTTAAGAAAAGGAGGATGTATGAGTGTGAGAGAGTGGGTTGGAGGGAGGGAGGAGGTGAGGGGAGTAACCCGAGCCACACAATGCTAGTGTCTCAGGTGTTGGGCGGGCTCTGGACCCACGAACCGCACAACCTTTTTGGTCATGGAGGATTATTTCTAAACTTCTTCTATATTTGGTCTCTGAATACGTTAATACAACGAGACATTCCCTCTTCGATATTCATTGTTGACAGCTATATTATGTTTAGCTGATTTTATTTTTTCTAAGAGTATCAAAAACAATATTCTAAAATACACACCAGACTCGACGTCCCTTACTGCTTACTTTTGCTACCATCGTCCATCACATACCTGTAAAAATAGAAACAAAAGGGATTAGTGATTTTTCAAACAATGTCAAAACAACAACAGATAAACTATAATAGTGATAAATAAAGAAAACACAAAAGAGCTTGAATCACATTGCATAAGAGGGGGCCAGAAAAAGCCGGTGTCCCCCCCTCCACCCCTTACCCACCAACCTCCTCCTCCTTAAACTCTAATGGTAAAACCGTGTCATGTTTCAAGTGAGCTCTGGGCCTCCACTTGATCGCCAAAACATATCTTCTTTCTTTCACACTATCTGTCTTCCTGTGTGGCTTCACCTGAGCCTCGCATAACAGAAAAGCAGTCATAGTAAACGCTAAATCTTCCGTGACATGCACAGTCACTTCCGCAAAGCATGTAGCGGTACGTACATATATCACGCTTGCAAATCATGATACAGAACACCACGTAAAAATATGGAGGCGAGGGATATTAATGTTCCAAAGATTCATTACAGGCACTTCCCCTCATACCCATCTTAACATGGCATACACAGCAGAGACGAGTCAGTGTAGCTCAGTGGGGGCTGTAAGTAACTCCGCGTCAGGGTTCCAGGTAAAGGTGGTACAAGTGCGAAGGGATCACATTAGGATATAACTTCCATTCCGAGACACGCAGCATCCTGTCCTCCTCCAACTGCATCCCCAAAGTTGGCAGACGAACATGAGGCATGTCCTGACAAAGAGGATCCCCCCCCCACCCGAATGGATAGTGATGATGCTGTGACTTGCACCTTCGCAATCCCAACTTGGCAATCCATTAAAAACCCCAACCATGTCCATCAAAACGACTTGTTTCATCGATACAACAAAGTCTAGCTCATACCAATAAAGTATTCCCCCGGGGCGACAGCGACAGCATGACAACAGAGCAGCGTTTAGCCGAGACTTGGGACTGATCAGATTAAAAGAATGGAAAAATAATTAACTCTAACTAAAACCAAACTCGTGTATCCCTCGTTCGTGGTAGGCAAAAAAGTGATCGATCTGACATAACTTGTTTTTATATTTTTTTCAACCAATATTGTTTTGTTTTGTTTACCCTCCAGCGAAAAATAAACAGCCATCACTTAAGCACATGTGTCATATTATCTCTGATCGATCCCAGACTTGAAACAAACAGGGAAGAGCTCTCCGAATACTAAAACCGCGGTATTTAGCAGAGCCACCAGCCTCCGTCACTCGCGCCCCTGCAGTCACGAACCTCGGCATCAGATCGTCTAACGAATTCGGCTTCCAGTTTCACTCGCCAATAACCGCACGTGGCTAGAGATAAAAGCACAGTAAGCAGGATCTGGGAGGATATGTATTCCCTAGTGTATTTATTCAGGTAGTGTTCCAAGCGGCTGGTGGGGAGCGGGGCAATATTTCGCCATTATGAGCGGCCGAAGGAGGGGCTCCTGGGACGGGAAATACACAGGCAGTGTCCTCTTATATATTGTTTGCTCACGGCTCACTTGTGAGTTAGAGCTCCGACTCGTGTCTGAGACAGGGCCGTTCTATCGGGCAACAAATGCACATATTCATGAATATAGTTCTACATCCGTATATACACTGTATATATATATATATATATATATATATATATATATATATATATATATATATATATATATGCATATATATATATATATATATATATATATGTATATATGTATATATGTATATATATATATATATATATATATATATGTATATATATATATATATATATATATATATATATATATAATATATATATATATATATATATATATGTATATATATATATATATATATATATATATATATATATATACATTATATATATATATAATATATATATATATTATATATATAATAATATATATATATATATATATATATATATATATATATATATATATATATATATATTTATATATATTTATATATATGTATATATATGTATATATACATATATATATATATATATATATATATATATATATATATATATATATATATGTATATATGTATGTGTATATATATATATATATATATATATATATATATATATGTGTGTTTGTATGTGTGCGTGCGTGCGTGTATGTGTGTATGTATGTGTGCGTGTGTGTGTTTGTATGTGTGTGTATGTGTGTGTGTGTGTGTGCACAGACACACCCAAGCAAGAAAACTATATAGAAAACACAAGCAAAAATGAGAAATATACACATTCATGAATCAGTAAAACCGAACCAACCGCTTTGATTACGCGCGTGGGAGTCTGCCTTCACGCAAACTTTCATAGAGTTGTTTGTTTAGTTTTCCCTTTTACATGACATTGCAAGTTATGCATAGAGTCACTGTAAGAGGAGGTGATAACTATTAGCAGCACTGTGCAAGTAACTCGTTACAAACTTATACAAACCCCATTCGTTAGTGTGATATAAACCTGGCATAGAAGTTAATGCGTTGGCTATGCAGCAAACAGGTGTTAACGCGTAACTGCACTGCATATGAACTTATGGCCCTGGCTATACCGCAGGGGGAAACGTTTCGCACTTGGTAATACTGCAGCGAGAGGTGTTGGCGCTGGTAATGCGGGAGAGCTCCTCCTCCGGTCTCCTTCTTCATCTGGTTATTATTCTTCATCCCAAGATCAACAGGGTCCCGGTGCCTCTCCCCCCACCAAAGCCGCCCTATGTTTGTTTATACCAGGATTCTGTTTTCATTACTGGGTCTCTCTTATTGCATTTGGTGTGTAAAGAGAAAGGTTTGCTATGTGTGTGACGCGAATACGTAATGTTATACGCAATGTAGGAAGTCACAAAGATGAGTGTTAATAGTGTGTGCTACGCTGTGTATTTCTTGTGTAACTCAAGGTATCACATAAAGACGTGTTTCAAAGAGCATAAAATCTGCTCCATCATTCGAATGTGTGGTTCGTGCAGCCTGTCCCTTTCGGCCTCATGATAACTTATCTCAGATTCCAGAAAACTGTGATCTCGAGGTGGCAACACTAATGCCCCGGGGGAGCCGCGTTGGCGAGGGGGCGGCGGCCCCTAACCACGTTTATCAAAGTCTCCTCGGCTGCGGTGGGGACGGGGCGACACACAAGAGGACACAGGCAGTCGTATCGGCAACATCTCCTCAAAGTTTGAGTGACATCGTCGCTTGGGGCTCCCTCAGCCTCGCCATAAAATGAAAGCTGTAACTCAAGTTGCGGTGTTCCGCGGCAGCCGCAGCTTTTAGGCTCTCGGGCCCGCGTCTGCAGGATATCATCACGGGATAATGTGATAGATAGTACTACTATAAACGGCGCTTCTTTCCCTCCTCCCCGGTGATCATGGCCCGAAGATGGGCTTGACGATACGCTACATCACGAGGACTGCTGACAGCGAGACACGAGTTATAGATGCGCTTCTCGAGGCGATGACGTCATGTTTCTCGGAGCGGCGGGGGAAGGCGGCAGCGGCGGCGTCCCAGCCAGGAAATGTCTCCGGATACACGGAACAGCGGCGAAATGCTCTGCTCTGGAAGGGCGAGGGGGCGCTGCTCCCTCTTCCTCCCCACGCTACGTCACTCTGGGGTGTCACTCTCCTCTGCCGCACGAGCAGGCTTTCCTACTTGGACATGCAGACTCACATGAGGCTCATGATGGTCCATGTTATTTTTCCTTGACAAAAAAATGCTCCCATAAGAAGCAGCGCGGAACAGCCACAATATCCAAGCTTATTATCTTAAGGGGAATGTTTACATTTTTTTCTGAAAAATAACTTAAAAACACAAAAAAGAAAATGACGGTTAAGTCCCAGAAGTTAAAAATATATATACATAAAATTTCGTAAAAGCCAAGTCTTTCAGGTTGAGTACTTGGCCATAGTAAAAGTTAAAAAAGAAGAGATGAAAAGAAGGGCGAGAGAGAGAAAGAGAAAGAGAAAGTGAGTGAGAGAGAGAGAGAGAGAGAGAGAGAGAGAGAGAGAGAGAGAGAGAGAGAGAGAGAGAGAGAGAGAGAGAGAGAGAGAGAGAGAGAGAGAGAGAGAGAGAGAGAGAGATTGATTTGATTTTGATATGTTTATTCATACTATATACATTGTATACACATGAATAGGCATAGGAACTATGCCTAAATGATTTGTACAGTTCATATTAGATTCTGAGACATACATTGTTGGTAAAGCAGATATTACTGTGACCCTGTCAATCAATAAGCTAGGGCAAAGCTATACATAAGACATAGTAGTGCATGTATATCACTCTAGAGAGGCCTTGCAATTTTATCTATTACAGGCAAAGTCTTTGTGTTTACGTAATATATCTGATAAAATGCCGTCCTCTATAAAGAGAGAGAGAGAGAGAGAGAGAGAGAGAGAGAGAGAGAGAGAGAGAGAGAGAGAGAGAGAGAGAGAGAGAGAGAGAGAGAGAGAATGAGAGAATTTCTGTACATACATTCAGTGCATATCCTTCAGACTACCTCTCAAATTAATCTGGTGAATAAAAATCCAATAGTCTTTCAAAATTATCTTCCTAATTTACAATGAGTGAGTAAGTGAGTGAGTATGTGAGTGAGTGAGTGAGTGAGTGAGTGAGTGAGTGAGTGAGTGAGTGAGTGAGTGAGTGTGTGTGTGTGTGCGTGTGTGTGTGCATCGCGTAATCATTCTAAACTAAATTTAATAAAATTGAAAAAACAACAACAACAAAAACCACTAAAAACCGACAACCTGAAGGCGCAGAAGCCAGAGGAAGTTCCGCCCCAAGAGGCCCCAAAATACCTGCGCTCACCTAGAAGACACAATTATAAAGAGACGAGTTTTAAATTAAAGGCTTCTAAGTACTGAACCCCTGGGGAGGGTGTCTGCCTCCCCCTCCCCTTCTTTCCTTTTCAATCCTACCCTCACATTCCCTCATTAGGACCCCCTCCCCCTCCGTCTCCCCTCTCGATCCACACGCGTCTAACGATCACTCATAAAACTGCAAATATTGGTGAGACAAAAATCAAAAATGACATCAGATTAACGGTGTTCACTGACGTATATCTTCACTTTACCCCTCTTCCTCTTTCTCCCTCTCTTCCTCTCTCTCTCTCTCTCTCTCTCTCTCTCTCTCTCTCTCTCTCTCTCTCTCTACCCCCCCCCCCCCCCCCCCCCCCCCCCCCCCCCCCCCCCCCCCCCCCCCCCCCCCCCCCCCCCCCCCCCCCCCCCCCCCCCCCCCCCCCCCCCCCCCCCCCCCCCCCCCCCCCCCCCCCCCCCCCCCCCCCCCCCCCCCCCCCCCCCCCCCCCCCCCCCCCCCCCCCCCCCCCCCCCCCCCCCCCCCCCCCCCCCCCCCCCCCCCCCCCCCCCCCCCCCCCCCCCCCCCCCCCCCCCCCCCCCCCCC